>FXXK01003152.1:0-15463 GCA_900184695.1 Betula pendula
GGTGCGTCTCCTCTCTCTTCCCTCTTCCTAAAACAAAGCTTTCATCAGGCACAAATAGCAGCAATGTAGAAGCATAACAGAGGTTTGTGTGGCAACAAACACACCGGTTGAAGCCTTCCTTCATTGTTGTGGAGCAAAACGACCTGTGGAAAGATAAGCTCGAAGCCACGATTTTGATCACAGTCTCTCTTTTGGGCACCCTATTTCTTTTATATATCATTGCAGGAATATACTGTTTTCGTTTCAAAAAAGTGAGAAAGACAGATGAGCCAGGGGATGCAGAGAATGTAAATCTGTTTGCAGCATGGAGCTATGATGGGAAAATAGCACATCAAAGCATTGTTGAAGCGACGGAGGAATTCAACTCGAGATATAGCATTGGAGAGGGAGGATGTGGAAGAGTTTATAGTGCTGAGCTGCCAACCGGTCAAGTTGTTGCTGTGAAGAAACTTCACCAATCAGAGGATGGCATAGTGGCTAACCTCAAAGCCTTTACCAGTGAGATTACTGCTTTAACAGAAGTAAGACACCGGCATATTGTGAAGCTTTACGGCTTTTGTTCACATGCAAGATACTCGTATTTGGTGTATGAGTTCTTGGAAGGGGGAAGCTTGAGAAAGATATTAAGCAATGAGGTCAAGGCAATGGAATTGGAGTGGATTAAGAGGGTGAATATTGTAAGAGGAGTTGCCAGAGCTTTATCCTACATGCACCACGATTGCTCGCCTCCTATTATTCATCGAGACATATCAAGCAATAACATACTGCTTGATTTGGAATATGAAGCTCACGTCTCTGACTTCGGCACAGCAAGGATTTTAAAGCCAAACTCATCCAATTGCACATCATATGCAGGCACTCTCGGGTATTCGGCTCCAGGTATGCTTTCATATGGTAATGGCTAATAATTTAAGGGCAAAAATTTCCTACAAATTGGTTTTCAAAAAATTCCTACAAATCAATCTCTCAAAGTGACATGTGTCCTTTAAACATGTAAAAAACACATGCTTTCTTATTAATGTTATAAAAAGAACATATGAGAAGTACATGTTATTAAAAAAAAGCATGTACTTCTCACATGCTAAGGACACATGTCATTTTTAATATCATTTTTAAAGACTGATTTGTAGGAGTTTTCTACAAACCAGTTTGTAGGAAATTTCTGTCCATAATTTAATGTCCCACATGACATGGCACATATGAGAATTTATCAAACTTCTAATGTTATAAGGTTATTTAATGTTAATCCTATTAAATTGGGAAAAAGGATTCTCTCTATTTCAAATGAAATTGAAATGATCCTGGTCCATTAAATTGTTGGTTAATTAAGAGAGGTGGTTTCCATCTGAATTAACTCTTCTTTGATGGGAAGTTGAGTTATAAATAAATAAAGAAAACCGGTCCTATCTCTACCTTATAAATTTATGCAATTTCCATCACCTTTGTGTATCTCAAGAGGGTCAAGTGAGAGAAACAATTTTCTGAATTAGTCTTAAAGAAATTGTAGATTTTCAAATGATGTGAATTTATATCTTTTTTTTTGCATTGAACGGTGTGAAAAATGTTATCTAATAAAAATGTGACATTTTACTAATTAAAATTGAGTATATTTTCATCAAGTTCTTGCATTTGATATCGTAAAAAAGCTTTGAACACAAAACTGCCTTTAGTTTACCCAAGAAGAAGTGTCTTTTCAGAAGTAAAGAAAAAACATTTTGAAATGATTTTTATTTTTTTTGCTGCCTCGGTAACATGCCACATTTTTAATATGTAGCATTTTTAAAGTTACTAGCATATAACCCGCGCAATGCGCAGGTGTTTTTTGATTGTATAAGCATGAATTTTTGATATTATTGATGTGATGCCTATTATATTTCAATACAAATAAATCCTATATAATTCTGAACATTCGAAAAAGCACATGAACGGAAAAAAAAAATTAAAAAAAAAAAACATAAACATTCAAATGAAGGATTGCTCATCCCAAAATTTCACAAACAAAATGGGAGCATATTCAGATTTTAGGCCAAACCCAAATTCTAATCGGTGTCTAGTACACAAAATTTTTTTTTTTAAAAAAAATTCTTAAACAATCTTAATCAATGTAAATTTGGTTTCGAGACTTTTTCTTCCTCGATGTCTTGTATTGATCAATAGCTTGACGTCATTTGGAAAGCAATTGGAGCGGCATGTCATTGGTATTTGATTCTACGTCTTTAATTGGTAAGAAAAAAGTCTCAAAGTTGTTTTGGAACTTTTTATTCTTTGAAGTCTTGCGTTAAGTATCTTGCTTGCGTTTGCAAAGCAATTTAATAGGCATGTCATCATCATTTGATTATACATCTTTAAGAGATAAAGGAAAAGACNAAAAAAAAAAACATAAACATTCAAATGAAGGATTGCTCATCCCAAAATTTCACAAACAAAATGGGAGCATATTCAGATTTTAGGCCAAACCCAAATTCTAATCGGTGTCTAGTACACAAAATTTTTTTTTTTAAAAAAAATTCTTAAACAATCTTAATCAATGTAAATTTGGTTTCGAGACTTTTTCTTCCTCGATGTCTTGTATTGATCAATAGCTTGACGTCATTTGGAAAGCAATTGGAGCGGCATGTCATTGGTATTTGATTCTACGTCTTTAATTGGTAAGAAAAAAGTCTCAAAGTTGTTTTGGAACTTTTTATTCTTTGAAGTCTTGCGTTAAGTATCTTGCTTGCGTTTGCAAAGCAATTTAATAGGCATGTCATCATCATTTGATTATACATCTTTAAGAGATAAAGGAAAAGACATTGAAGAATGTTGAGTTAAGATTTATTCGTTTTCTGCGGGTGGTTGATTATTGAAGGTAGCGTCATTAATTTCTTCAGAGTTAGACCCCTCAAGCCTTGTTATTTGAGACATGTGTTGATTTATTGGAGTTTCCTGTAATTATTAAATTTCATTAGAAGATGCATCAAATTATATAGAAAATTATTGTGTAAAATAAAAAATTTAAACATATAATGAAATGTTACCTTTTGTATCTTAACATCTTGTGAAATATGTGGTTTAAAGATTCTTGAAATAGTATAATTCTCCAATCATTTTTTCAAGTTATAGTCATTAAGTTGCAATTGGAATATAAATTCCTTTGAAACTATTGTTTCGATTTCTTTTGGTAAGATATTGTCGTCCAAATTCTGTATAAAATAGAAAATAGCATAATGTTATTAGATGTTAGAATATGTTGTATTGTTTATTTTTCTTCTTTGTATTTTTTTTTGTTTATTAATTTAAGAGATCATTTACATAAACAAAAGCAATTACTTGTATTCAATATTAAGAAAATAGTGATATTGAAAAAATAGTACATCCACAATATTAAGAGATTAATGCTACAAAACAGAGTAGAGTATTAATAATTATATAATACTTCAATTTATGAATTAAAATATTTATATATCGAGGAAATATATTAAGAAAATAGTACACTCACATTATTAAGAGATTAATGCTATAAAACAAAGTAAAGAAACTAAATAAGATTTAAGAAGAAGAATGAAAATATCTCTAAGCATATTGTAAGTTATTTCGAAAGTAAAAAAGAGTAATCACCAGTATTCAATATTTATAAACATTAATTTAAGAGATCATTTACATAAGCAAAAGAAATTATTTGTATTCAATGTTTACAAACATTAATGATACAAATAAAATCAATTGCAAATTATTTCATTCAAGAACGAATACAAAATATTAAGAGAAAAAAGAAAAAGCAAAATATCATATATATAAAAAAGTATTATATCAAATTTTAATTGATGCTTGCAATGCCTATGATGGGCCTATTATTATTATGAGTTTTTTTTTTTTTTGAAACAATCGCATTATGAGTAAATTAATATAGTATGTTTTTAATTTAACTTTTCTCTGAATAAATTCTAGAAACCATAAATTTTTTTGGAATAAACTGGGAAGAAACAAAGCCTAGTTGGTATTAAGTTTAAGTTCCTGTTTTTAAACAAGAAGTCGCAAGTCCAATACAGGTCCACTTATTTATTCACTTGCTTTCTACAAAATTGAAATGACTCTTACAATTATTTTTCAATATCTTCTTTTCCTTATTAATTAGTCATTTTCACCAACATAATTATCCAAGTATAAAATTCAACTTAAGCCATGCAAGCGCAAACGTCTAGGGGTGAGCATGAGTTCGGTTTGGGTTCGGGGTTTCGCGGGTATCCGAAAACCGATCCGCGGGTGCGGGTTTTGAAAAAATTCAACTCGCAACCCGCATGTTTCCATTGGCAACCCGACGGGTTTCGGGTTTGCGGGCGGTGGGCGGTCGGGTTTAAACCCAAATTCTAATTTGGGTTTGGACTCAAATGGAGTTAATTTAATTGGACTTTTTTTGTCAAAAAAATTCTCTAAACTATTTTTGCTGGATAAAGTTTAATTTTTGGCCCAATTTTCAAATATACAATTTTTGCCAATTTTATTTGTACATGAAATGAAAAAAAAAACCTAAACCCATTTTTTTTAAAAAAATTAGACCTTAAAATCACATTTCATCAAAATCAATACTCATTTAATAATAATACTATAAAATCATAATGTTCATAAAAAGTGCATCAACTATAAAATATAAAAAGGGCATAAAATCAATTCAAGATCAATGAATACAATTAAATGTACATAACTATCAAAAGTTCAACAAATCAAGAAAACATTTAAATTAATATCAAATTCAAAATTTCACAAAAGATGAAAAGATTCAAAAATAAAGACACTATAGTCACTAAACACTAGCATCCAATTCAACCCATCTAAAAAATGTAATACATAAAATGCAACACATAAAATGATGGAATCCAATCCAACACATAAAAAGTATTTATAGTGTATAACAAATCGCGGGTTGGGTCGGGTACCCACCATTTTCAAAAAACCAACCCGCAACCCGACCCGACCCATGCGGATATGCAAAAAATAACCCGAACCCGCGATTAAACCCTAAAAATCCGAATTTTTCGGGTTGGGGCGGGTAGGGTCGGGTGGGTTTTGCGGGTAGGGTCGGATTTTGCTCACCCCTACAAACGTCCCCACCATTTCTCTCCTTGGGAAATAAAAAAGAAAACCCATCTCTTTGGTATCTCATTGCAGTAACAAAAATCACCAACCATGGGACCAATATCGGAACACGTGGCTATCATATGGTGACCTTGGAATACTTGCACCAGCCCGTTCACTGACCAGCATTAAATCACACTCGTCTTTCGCTTGGAATACTTGCACCATTAAATCACACTACTGTTTCCCATACGCTTGATAGCTGATTTCGTGGCCTTGGAAAGTGGAATACTTGAATGGTCCTCTGATTTCCCTAATTTTTATCCTAGTCACTTCAAAAAAAAAAAAAAAACCTAACACAAACAGAGAGAAAGAGAGTTCGAGAGAAACAGAGAACAAAAACTCTGTTTTTCTCTTGGTAAAATCTATTTCCGTTGGGAGAGCGAGAGAGGGTTGGTTGGGTTCTTATAAGAGCTTCAATGGCTGCTCCTGCTTCTCCATGCTGGACTGGTAGTGAAAATAAGCACTGTTGGCTTAGCAACAGAAAGGTAAACCTTTGGTCCTTCATATATGTCTGATTGAAATTAACCCATTCTCTGATCTTTCAAAACTTATTAAACCCCAATTCAAGTTTCTTTAAACAACGTACAATTACACAACAAAACACAAATAATTAATTCAAACGCATAGATACAAATACATAATTTAAAAGACAAATAATTGGAGAGCGATGGTGATTTTTATAGAGATAGGGTGGGCAAAACCGAGTCAAAAATGGTGTGAGAAAGAGAGTCCGAGAGAGGGTGGGAGAGTGAGATCCGGTTCAAATTGATTACTAACTTACATGACTGGTTCAGATGAACCTGTATCGGTTTTAGTTTTAAAAATAATGGGTTAAAAATTCGGTTTTTAGCTTAATAAATATGGATTCGTGCCACGTGTCGCAATTCTAAGCACTTCTATGTCTGATTCAGCTATTATATATCTATATATATAGATTTGATGCTAAAAACGACCTCATCCCAATTTTCTAATGTTTGGGTTTTCAGAAGGTTTTATTACTATTGATTCTGGTATGTTTGTTTTATCAATCTATTGTGAAAATCATGATAGTTAAAATCTTGGAATAATGGAATGTTATGTAGATTTATATTACAATGAGTCGTCGCCACCCACTCACCCCCATACCATGTCTTCTTTTTGCAGAGCTTGCTTACACAACGGAAGTGAACGAGAAGTGCGATGTTTACAGCTTTGGGATGGTAGCATTGGAAGTGATAATGGGAAGGCATCCAGGCAGCTTCATCTCCTCTGTAACATCGTCATCATCATCAACAGTTTCCCATCATATAACACTGAATGAACTGTTGGACCAACGCCTCTCACCCCCAAGGGGTCGAGTAACAGAGGAAGTGCTCTCCATTGCTAAGATAGCATTCGCTTGCCTTAATGCCTGTAAGCAGTCCAGGCCGACAATGCGACAAGTCTCTCACAAGCTATCAACGCGTAGGCCTCCTCTGTCAGAGCCACTACACGTCATTACATTAGGGCAGCTGTTGGATATCACAACTTTAACTCTCTGAACCATAGTATCTTTCACGTACCATATATAAGAGACCATATAATTAATGTAAATGATATGTGACTCCAAAAATATCTCAGCTACCCCACTTCAACTTTATGATCTACACAATTTTTCAAACATATCAACATAACATCTTCAATTCATATCCTAATTGAAAAGAAACATGTTTCTTATAGTTCATTTCCTATATAGAACAAACTTTAATAATAAGCATATCAGTCATATTCATTAGGAGAAACCTCCGACTGCATTTTGAGAAATTTCCATATGGACAGTTTCAAGAAATGCGTCCAATTTTTGTTTCAAAAACTGCTCGACTCCAATCATGTACGCAGCCAAATCCACATTAGCTTGCGAGTAATGATACAAGTCACCCTCCATGTCTACCTTGTGTCATCCAAAAGTGATATGGCTTTTAAAATCACCATTAGATCAAAAGTCAATAATCATCGATAATAAATTTAATGGTGATTTTAAAAGCCACATCACTTTTGGTTGACACAAGGTAGACATGGAGGGTGACATATATAATTACTCTTAGCTTGCTCCCCAGTCACATTATTCATACAAAGGATATATAATTGATGTATTGGAATATTAAATACACTTTGGAGTTCACATAGGTCTTTGATAGCTAGAGCTTGCATAGTCGAACAAATGGAAAATGGGGAGGATTAAGCCAGCAGTTCATCACTCTTATCTTTCCAACAAAAAGGATAAAAGAGGAAAACCACCACCCATAAGATTATTTTCAGTTCATAAAAGGAGACGATGATTATACATCAACTAAAAAAAATGCTAAATTGACCGCATGTAATTAAAAAGCTAACTTCTTTATGTGGTCAATCTTCATCAACCGCTTCATCACTGCAGTTTATATCCTCAATGCATCCTTTTCCTTTTTTTGTTCTTCTTTATTTTTTTATTTTTTTTAAATTTTCGGATTGGTGGCCTTTTTCTTGGCGTTTTGGTCAAGAAACTATTGAGACAAATTGTTTAGATCCATTTCCTGTTTTATTTGTAGTTTTTATTTCTGCATTTTATTGGCGGTTTTTGCCCGGGTTCCACCGTACCCCCCTCTTTTTGTAATTTTAGTATAATGTAATGAAGTAATTAGGCTCTGTTTATTTTGATGTAAAATGTCTTCCGACGAAAAATATTTTCAGGTAAATCATTTCTAAAAAATGTTTTTCAGGCGTTTGGTGCATACGAAAAATCATAAATATTTTTTTTATATTTTCACTCAATCATATTAACCTATAAAAATACATTTGTATTCACAACATAAAAATATTAATATCATTATTTAAAAAAAAAAATCCTAAAAATTAGAGTTCCGGCGAAGTCCTGATGGTGTCCCGGCGAGGTTTGGGCAATGTCCCATCGGAGTCTCGGCTAGGTCCGGTTAGCGTCCCGAAGGTGTTTGGCGGGGTCCCAACTGTGTCTCGACGATGTTTTGGCAATAGTACGTCGATTTCATAATGATAAGTTCGATCAAACTCGGAAAATAGTTTACAATTTTAAAAAATAGAAATCATTTTACGGAAATTAAAAAAGCTTTTTCAGTCAAACCGAAAATGTTTTCCTTTAATTATTATTTTCTGTCGCACCAAACACCAAAAAATACAAAAATTATTTATGCCGAAACAAACAGAGCATAATAAATTGCTCAGGAAAAGCAATGGCAAAGAAAAATCAGTCCCTCTTTATATCCTTACAGCTCACCTTTCCTATATTTTCCACATTTTGTATCCAAGTGGATGAAGATTATCAACTTGTTGAAAACAACAAAGCAAGAACCAGAGCATGCACTATTCTATGTTCAACCAGTTTGAATCAGAAAAGTCATAATGCCCTTGATGTAATAGGCATCTTAATTTCAGACCATCTGCTTTTTGTTCTAAGCAAGTTTCAAGCCACATGAATATTCTTTGGAAAACAGATCGATATAGACTTGGAATGCATAAAAGTCTCTTAGGCATGTTTTGAGATTTGTCCAAAGTCGTTCTCATTCATTTCTAGATCTGAAAATGACTTGAACTTGGAAAAAGAGAACGNGTTCAACCAGTTTGAATCAGAAAAGTCATAATGCCCTTGATGTAATAGGCATCTTAATTTCAGACCATCTGCTTTTTGTTCTAAGCAAGTTTCAAGCCACATGAATATTCTTTGGAAAACAGATCGATATAGACTTGGAATGCATAAAAGTCTCTTAGGCATGTTTTGAGATTTGTCCAAAGTCGTTCTCATTCATTTCTAGATCTGAAAATGACTTGAACTTGGAAAAAGAGAACGAAAGCAAACAAATTACAAAATCAAAGAATATTCAATACAACAGAGTATGGCAATAGAATATTCTTTTTAGAGCAAAAACATTTTCAAAAGAATTAAATTTGTATGGTGAAATGGTTGGATTCCCATTTCACCATACAAAAAAGATGTAGTGGCTGACACTTTCAAAAGAATTTTTCACATGTGCCCTACATAATGGAAAACATAGTGTGGGGCATGCGTTTTGGGTATTCATTGTTTTATTGTTATAAACATTATTTCTTTTAAAGGTCTTTAAAATGGTTTTACCGTTTGACAAATATTGTTCATGAGTTTTTTAACCAGTTTTTACGTTTATGGCCGTTGGTCATAAACAAGCTTTATTGTTTTTTTTCTTTTTCTTTTAGAGTTTTGACCGATTGGTCATAAAAAACGTTATAAACTCTAAGCATATTACCGTTTGGTCATAAAGTTCTTTCAATACACTTGGATACTAGTAGATTCTAGTAAAACAAAAACGTCAGCTTCTAAGCCAACTCTCATGTCTGTAAAAGACACAAAAAAGAGCATTTTTAATTAATCTTCTTTGGTTAAAAAGGCAATGGTATATTTGCAACAGATATTCATTCTTTTCATGCCTTGTTTCTTTAGCCTCTGTTTTTGCCTCATTAGCAATGATTATTGTTGTAGAATTTTAAGGGTTGTTCAATTGACTTTCGTATTTGAAAGTGCGTTCTTAACGAAGGTAAATACTATAGTCTAATACTTAGAAATTGCGTGTCAAGAGACCCAGTCACATCAAGTTAAATACTCTGAAAATACAAAATCAACATTTTAAAGACAACACTCTTGTGTGATTTTATAGCATTATGAAATATTTCCTTATTTTAATTTTAATCTTTTACGTTCTATTTATTTTATTATTAATATTCGAATTGATATTATTTTGTATCAACAAGATATTTTGCACCATCAAAATTACTTTACAACATTCATTTGGTTGGCTTTGTCGATGGCTTAAACTCTCCACCGCTGCCCATGCTTTCACACTCAGGCTCCTCTGTTCTTACGCCCAACCCAGAGACCTTCAATGGCAACAACAAGATTAGTTGCTGCTCTCTGCTCTGATCTACCATGCGTTAAAGTTCATACCATAAGTTGATCCTATAGGACTTAGAAATTCTGTTACAGCATCAAAAGAGTGCGCATTTATCAATATAGCAGTATAGCACCAATCAATCATGAAACTCAAGTTTATGATTTGCTTAGTCAAAATGAAAAGTACTCCAAGTTACTAGATTTTTTTTTTTAATTTTTCTTTTCTCCTTAATGTTCTAAATAATCTACTTCTTTTGAAGTCTGATTCGTCAAACTTTCCAGAAGGTGCATTGTAGCTAGCCATATAAACCTTTCCACCTTTCACATTAGTAACCCAAAATTTTTCAACACCTCAAGAAGTAAGGTTAATTTGGAGAGTATAAAAGATGCTTTTAATGTTGCTATTGGAGGGGTCTTGATCAGGAGGTTTAAGGAACAACATGGAGAGTAATCAAGAATCTAGCCTTTGGTTCTAAATAGTTTTGGTTAATATGTGATATTGTTGCATGTATTTCTTTATTTTATTTTACTATATCTATAAACATGCATATTCTGTTGGACATTGTGATTGTTACAATGAAATATTGTGAAATATCAATTCCAGTGAGATATTTTATAAACTTATTTATGATTCTTTTTTTTTACTAATTTTAATTTTATATATTTAAAAAAAAAAAAATTACCTATTTGCGACCTTAAATGTCATCACTATATATCGTCCACGACATTGACGATCACAAAAGAATTGTTGCTAATGTCTAAGCTGTGAGGGATGAAACAGTTGTTACCACCAATATGGAAGGTATTAGCAGTGATAATTTTGTCGTCACTATTATGGGACGGGTGGCCACGGGTGGACGTAGTTTTGCCCTCCCCTACTCACGAGTGGCAATAGCAAGGACGTTGTGGTCGTAAAAGGGTTATTATTGTCTATGATCATGTATGTCGTCGAGAATGATATATATAGATGGACCCTTTTTGCCCCCCCTTTTTTTTTCTTTTATTAAAGAAGTAAGATCATTAACAAAAATTTAAAATACAAAATACTAATAAAATAATTAAAACTACTTTTACGTAAAACAATTTTTCGAACAAAAATCATCAGCTCGGGTGTTTTTTATTTTTGTCAAATCAGTTGAAATCACTCGAAAATGAAACTGCACACGTACTCCAGTCCTTGTGGAAAAGACGGAGAAGTTAACAAAACAAAAGACAAGTCCGAAGTAAGCGTGAGACTTCATCTTATTCGACTTTGTTACAAAATTTCCATTGTGGTAACCTCATGGGGCCTTCTAATTGATTGTTTAACGTACGCATGTTAGGGATATATAAGACGCCAAAAGTCACCTTGGTTGTGGACCATCCAAATTACCGGGATCATTTTCCTAGTAATTTATGAGAGGGGATCAATAAGTATGGCTGCTAGGTTCATAAACGAGACATGATATACATCAACTAAAAAAAGCTAAATTGACTGCATGTAAAAAGCTAACTTCTTCATGTGGTTCCTCACTCTTATCTTTCCAAAAAAAAAAAAGATAAAAGAGGAAACCACCAACCATAAGATTATTTTAAGTTCATAAAAGAGACACGGTATACATCAACTAGAAAAAAGCTAAATTGACTGCATGTAAAAAGCTAACTTCTTTATGTGGTTCAATCTTCATCAACTGCTTTATCAGAGTTGTCGTCAATGCATCCTTTTTATTTATTTATTTTCTCAATTTTTGGATTGGTGGCCTTTATCTTGGCGTTTTGATCAAGAAACTGTGAGACCAAATTTGTTTAGATCTATTTCCCGTTTTATTTGGTTTTTATTTCTTGCATTGTAATGGCTGTTTTTTGGGTTCCACTCACCTCTTTTTTGTAATTTTAGTATAAAGCAATGTAGTAGTTAGGCTCTATTTCGAACTGAAATGTTTTTCGATAAAAAATATTTTTAAGTAAATCATTTTTCAAGAAAATATTTTCTTAGTGTTTAGGGCGTACGAAAAATTATAAATATTTTTTATATTTTCACTCAATCATATTAACTTATAAAAATTAATTTTTATTCACAAAATAAGAATATTAATATAATTTGGTTTATTTTTTTTAAAAAAAAAACCTAAAAATTTGAGTTCCGGCAAAGTCCCGACGGTATTCCATCGAGGTCCCGGCAGGTCCCAGTAAGGTCCAGGCAGTGTCCTAGTTGGGTTTGATTGGAGTCCCAACAATGTCATGGCGATGTCTGGTGGGGTCCTGACTTTGTCCCAACGGTGTTCTGGCAATAGTACGGTAATTTGAGAATGAGAAGTTCAAACTCGAAAAATGGTTTACAATTTTAAAAAATAGAAACCATTTTACAAAAATTAAAAAAGTTTTTTCAATCAAACCGAAAATGTTTTTCGTTGACTATTATTTTTTATCACATCAAATACCAAAAAATATGAAAAATATTTTCCAAAAATCGTTTTATGCCGAAACAAACATAGCATAATAAATTGCTCAGGAAAAACAATGGCAAAGAAAAATTAGTCCCTCTTTATATTCTTACAGCTCACCTTTCCTATATTTTCCACATTTTTTATCCAAGTGGACGAAGATGATCAACTTGTTGAAAACAACAAAGCAAGAACCCGAGCATGCACTATTAATCTATGTTCAACCAGTTTGAATCAGAAAAGTAATAATGCCCTTGATGTAATAGGCATCTTAATTTCAGATCATCTGCTTTTTTTTCTAAGCAAGTGTCAAGCCACATGACTATTCTTTGGAAAACAGAAATAGACTTGGAATGCATAAAAGTCTCTTAGGCGTGTTTTGGGACTTGTCCAAAGTCGTTCTCATTCGTTTCTAGATCTGAAAATGACTTAACTTGGAAAAGAGAACGAAAGCAAACAAATAACAAAATCAAAGAATATTCAATACAACAGAGTCTGACAATAGAATATTCTTTTTAGAGCAAAAACGTTTTCCATAGATACTAATACATTCAGGCTTTGCTTAGTCAAAAGACATTTGTCAATATAGCACCAATCAATCATGAAACTCAATTTTATGATTTGCTTAGTCAAAATGAAAATACTCCAAGTTACTAGATTATTTTTTTATATTTTTTTCTCCTTAATGTTCTTAATAATCTACTTCTTTTGAAGTTTGATTCGTCATTTTTCAACACCTGTACTGTTTTGAAAACGCATTGTAGCCAGTAGCCACATAAACCTTTCCACCATTTTTCAACACCTCAAGAAGCTAGGTGTAACACCCGGGTCCCAAAAGATATGCTTTTAATGTTGATCAGGAGGTTTAAGGAACAACATGGAGTGGAGGGTAATAAGAATCTAGCCTTTGGTTTTAAATATTTTTGGTTAATATGATATTGTTGCATGTATTTCTTTATTTTATTTTACTATATATATAAACATATTCTGTTGGACATTGTGATTGTTACAATGAAATATTGTGAAATATCAATTACAGTGGATAATTATAAACTTAATTATTTATGAATTTTTTGTTTACTATTTGAATTTATTTTTTTAAATAAATTGCTTATTTGTGACCGTAAATGTTCGTCGCTATTGTCCATGACATTTACGATCACAAAAGAATTGTTGCTAATGTCTAAGCTGTTTTGTGAGAAACAGGTTATGGAATTGGAAAGATTAGCGGTGATAATTTTGTCATCGCTGATATGGGAGCTATTCATCAAAAACACGTAAAGTTGCAATAGTTTTATTCCATAAATAAGTTTTATTCAAAAACTTAATTTATGGGAGCTATTAGCGGCAACGTGTACGTGGTTCTTGGCGATGACATCAAGTGGCAATAGCGAGGACATTGTTGTCATAAAAAGGATTATTAAAAGGTTCATGTATGTCGTCGAGATAATAGTATATATATATATATTAGTATATATATAGTATATATGATATATATATACCTATTAGGTAGTATAATATATATATATACATATATATATATATATATATATTATATATTATTAGGACTTTTTGCTCCTTTTGTTTTCTTTCTATTAAAAAAGCAAAATTATTAATAAACAATTCAAATACAAAATACTTATAATAAACAATTAAACTTTTCTTTCTTTATGTTAAGTACAACATTTTTTAGGAACAAAAGAATACATTTGTGACAGGATGTTTGTGAAGATGTGAAGAACGACATTTTCGTCACTAAAAATCAATGCAATGACTTTTAGGCCTTTTGTGATATCCTATAAGGGGGCGGAATCACCTTTATCTTGAAATAATCCAATTTTGAAATTGGATAAATTAATGGCCTAGCTAGATCATCAATTTGGCTGTTTAATTTTTGTCAAATCAGTTAAAATTACTGGAAAATGAAACTGCACCCTCCAGTACTCCAAGTGGGAAAGACGGAGAAGTTAACAAAAAACAAGTCAGAAGTACTAAGCGTGGGACTTCATCTTATTCGGCTTTGTTACAAAATTTCCTTTGTGGTAACCTCATGGGGCCTTCTAATTGATTGTTTAACGCATGTTAGCTAGGGATATATAATTAAGACGTGCCCAAAATGTCACATTAATTGTGGACCATCCAAATTAATGGGATCATTTTCCTAGTAATTATTTATGAGAGGTGATCAATAATGGCTGCTAGGTTCATGCACAGAATTAAAGCATAAACTAGATAGTCCAGACAAAGACAACTACTTACTCTTCCCGGCAACTTCCGCATAATTTTTTGTTGACTTTTAAGGTATATTTGAGATTGTGATTTTGTAAACAATTTTAAATTAAATTATAAAAATAAATTGTTTGAAAATTGCATTTTAAAAAAAATTATGATTTAAAAATAAAAAAAATTTGTGTTTACAAATTACAAGGAATTTGATATTTTTTTTAAAATGCAGAATTTTAAAAGCTAAATTGTGATTTTAAAAACTAAATTACAATTTTGCCAAAAACTTAATTACATTTTTAAAAATCATATTTTTAAATCGCACTTTTTAAAATTGCTATTTTTATAATAGCAAACTCAAACAAACCAAACAACCAAAGGACGAGAATTGCGTTATAAAAAGCGGGGGCTTGGGCTTTGCTGCTTCACACGCCCATTCATCAACATCGATCCTAGAGAAAGAGAGAGAGATGGGCATGGTGCAAACGGCGGTATTTCAGATATTCATTTTGCTATTGTGTTCATCAATTCATGATGATGCAATATCTGTACAAGCAGCGGATTTAGAAGTAATTAATGGTTCATGTCAAGCAAGCTGTGGAAATGTTAGCATCCCATACCCTTTTGGAATAGGAGCTGGTTGCTACGTTGATCCCTGGTTTGAAGTTGCTTGCAATATTAATGACTCTTTGGGCTCTCCCAAACCTGTTTTGAAGATGATCGGCCTGGAGGTGCTGAACATTTCAGTACGAAACAGTAGAGTTCGCGTCAATTATCCGACATTTTCTAAATGTAGTACTGGTACTGGTAA
>FXXK01003153.1:5209-17572 GCA_900184695.1 Betula pendula
TTATTTTGATGGACAGGCAGATGACTTCGACAAGAGCATCACCAGCGCGATATTCCAGTACAACGGTAACTACACTCCCCCATCGTCGCCAGTGTATCCGACCAATATCCCGGGTTTTTACGACGTTGCCGCTGCGTCGATGTACACAACACGTTTAAGGAGCTTGGCATCCCCAGAGCATCCTGTAGATGTCCCTCAAGATGTCACCACTAGAATGTTTATAACAGTTTCCATAAACATGATGCGTTGCCCCAATGCCTCCTGCGCAGGGCCTGATGGGAATAGGCTTGCCTCCGGGTTAAACAACATCAGTTTTGCAAACTCACACTGGTTGCAACCGATGCGGCATACACAAAACAAATAACCACTGATTACCTCATGATAAGCCCAGGGCAAACAATGGACGTTTTGTTAACAGTAAACCAGTCTCCCAGCCGTTATTACATTGCTTCAACACCTTTTGCCGACTCCACAGCACCCTTTGACAACACCACCGCCACCGCCATTCTCCAGTACAAGGGCACTTATAAACCCCATCATCCATTCCCTTCCCAACGCTTCCAAGTTACAATAACGAAACTACTGCAGAAAGCTTTACAAAGCGCTTAAGGAGCTTAGCAAGCAAATCCTACCCGGTCAATGTTCCAAAAAGTATCACTGAACAAATCTTAATCACAGTTTCTATAAATCAGATTTACTGCCCTAATGCATCGTGTTCTTGGCCGGAAGGTAATAAGCTCGCAGCAAGCTTGAATATTATAAGTTTTCAGACGCCAACAGTTGATATACTCCGAGCGTATTACAGGTATCTCGACCCTCTTTATTAATTCCTTTTAAATCAGATTGCCATTGGAGTATGAAAAATTGTGATAAGACGGAGAATCAAGGTTCGACCCTGGAATATGATATCTTTATTGTTAATAGTTATCTTAAAAAGTTTAAGTTAATAAAATATGTAAATTTAATCATTTAATTAATATTTTATATAACAGTAAGTATTAGAAGAAGAATAATGCTCTTTAGTACACTGTTATACAACTACCATACAACTTGATGATGTATGTTACAGTGAAAATCAGCTTTTCGATCAGCATTTTTTTAAAAAAAAAAGTTAAAACCTTTTTTAGTACCTTTTTTTTTTAATTTTAATTTTTTAATGTAGAATAACATAGGTTATGAGTAAAGACACAGACGGTATCTGCTGTTAACTTTCCAAAAATTTTTTGACAACAATATATCCACATGTTTGCATCAAAATTTGTCATGTGTCACTAAAGTTTTAAAAATAAATTCAAATTTTTAAATTTAAATAAAGAAAAATAAATATTAAAAATAAAAAGAAAATTAAAATTAAATAAAATTTCAAAAATAAAAAATAAAAATAAAATAAAAAAAAAGAAAAGGCTGCAAGGGTGGCTCCATGGGGGTGCATTTTGGTCAATGGGGATGGCTCAACCACCCCATAGCCAAAAATGGGGTGTCCGGCGCCCCCATGGCCTATCTGGGGGGTTGACCATCCCCAGGCCCTTGGGGTAGTTTTGCCATCCCCATAGGTCAAAATTGGGATTGGTGAAACCATTCTCAAGGTCCTAGGGGATGACTCGGCACCCTTATTGGCTTTGGAGTGGTTTCAACCACCCTCTACAGTCTGATATAGGGCGTGGCCCAACTACCCAAGGCCTTTAGGGGTGGATTAGCACCCCAAAGGGCCAACCTAAAAAAGTTTTGGACCTTTTAAGATGTGGACCCCCCCGGCCTGTGTTGGGGTGGTTCAACACCCCCCCAAAGCTTTGGGGTGTTTGTACCACCGTATACCGGCTGTAGGGGATGATTGAACCATCCCCAGGCCAAACGGGGGTGGCCGAGCCACCCCCAAGGGCCTTGGGGGTGGTTAAAACCACCCCCATTTTGGCCCATAGGGGTGGTTTGCCACCCTAGACCAACTCATTGGGGGCGGCTAGCACCCCCTTTTAGCCAATGGGGATGGCCGGCCACCCCCATTAACCAAAATGGGGGTGGCAAGCAACCCCCATGGCCTGCAAGGGGTGGCTCGAGCCACCCTTGCAGCCATTTTACTTTCTTTTTTTTTTTTTTTGAAATTTTTATTTAATTTTCATTTATGTTTGATTTATTATTTTTTTTAAATATTTTTATTTTCTATTTTTAATTTTTGAATTTTTTTTAAAAAATTATAGTGACACGTGGCAGATTTTTTGTGCAAACACGTGGATTGGTATTAAAAATTTTCTGAAAGTTAACGGCACGGACCGTCTGTGTCTTTACCCATAACCCGGAGTTCATTCTACATCTAAAAAAAAAAAAAAAATCCCAAAGGTTGATTTTTACTATGTCATCGTCCTAATTGTGTGGTAATCGTATAACAATCTTCTAAATAACATTAAAATAACATTTCTTTCTTTGTTATTTTTTTTTCCAAATTCATCATGTTAAAAGTAATAATAAGAAAGTAATGTTATTTAATAAATTGTTATATGACTCTAATACAACTTGATGAGTGTGGCGTGGATTGTAGGTTGGATAAGCACTTAAAAAAAATAAAAATAAAAAGACCTGATTTTTAATGTCACATCATCTCATTTGTAAGGGATCAAGTTCAATAAGAGTGTACTAAATAGCATTAATTACTCATAATAATAATAACAACAAAGTTATTTCTATTATACCTAGAACCTCGGAATCAATGTATTGGCAGCCAGAACCTCGGATCACAAGCCTCTGCTGGTCAGGTTTTTGTCTTAGCCTGCATTTCGGCAACATCCCCGATCTTTTAAATTTGAAGCCAAATGGAATTTGAATGCTGAATGTGGTCAGATAATCAACACGGTCTAGGCAGCTTCCATAATTGGTAGTAATTCACAATATGAGGTCCAAATGAAACTTTCTGAGTGCCAACGAGCCCTTATTCAGTGGAATTCTTCTAAGTATGGTCAGATGTGGAAGTCGATTAAAGCTAAGACTAAATGTCTCACCTTTTTGCAACGTAATGAACATCCTGAGGATTGGGACGAGATCAAACGATTACAAAGTGAGACTGATACTCTCTTAGACATGGAGAATTTCCAGTGGAAGCAAAGGGCAAAACGGGCATGGTTTTGGGAGGGGGACAGAAACAGCCATTACTTTCACGCATGGGCAAACCACCGTAGAAAGACCAATTAGATTGTGAAAATTAAGGATGAACAGGATCGGGAGTGGTCTGACCCAGCAGACCTTAGCCGCACTTTTGTTCTTTACTTCCAATCTCTTTTTTCCTCGAGCTCCCCCGAAGGTATTGATGACTGTTTAGCTAATGTTCCACAACTGGTAACTTCTTCCATGAATGACCAGTTGCTACGGAATTTCACCCCAGAGGAAGTCGATACGGCTCTCACTCAAATGCATCCCCTAAAATCACCAGGGTCGGATGGGTACTCTGCTAGCTTCTACCAATATCACTGGTCTTCGGTGGGACCATCTGTACGGGCAGCAGTACTCAGGTTTTTGAATACTAGATGTATGGAGGCTGATTTGAACAGGACTCATGTAGCTCTTATCCCAAAAGTCTCCCCACCCACAAAGGTATCTGACTTTCGTCTGATTAGCCTGTGCAATGTCCTGTACAAACTCATGGCGAAGGTTCTGACCAACCGATTGAAGACTATTCTCCCTCAGATTATTTCCACCACCCAGAGTGCTTTCATTCCGGGGAGACTAATTACGGATAACGTTCTGGTGACATATGAGGCCCTCCATACAATGGCTACTTGACTTCATGGCAAGAAAGGATATATGGCTATCAAACTCGATATGAGCAAGGCATATGACCAAGTGGAATGGGATTTTCTAGAAGTCATTATGCGGCAACTGGGCTTTGCGGACAAATGGATTGCTTTGCTTATGACATGTGTTAAATCGGTGACCTACTTGATCCTAATCAATGGAGCTCCTCATGGACTCATTGTTCCGTCAAGGGGCCTCCGGCAAGGTGACCCTCTTTCCCCTTATTTGTTCTTATTATGTGTTGAGAGGTTAAGCTCCCTTATCTTAAAGGCCGTTTTGGATATAAAAATTTCTGGGCTTCCCATTGCGTGGGGGGGAACTCAGGTGAGTCATCTCTTTTTCGCAGATGATAGCTTATTGTTTTGCAGAGCTACTTTTATGGAGTGGATTAATATCCATGGTATTTTGGAGCAGTATGAACGGGCCTCAGGTCAGATGATTAATAGAGGGAAGGCCTCCATCTTTTTTAGTAAAATGGTTCGTCGTGAATTCCGTGATCATATTCTATCTATCATCGAAGTCTCCTCTTCGCAAAATTTTGACAAATATTTGGGATTGCCGGCTTTGGTGGGACGGGCAAAGCGACGAACCTTTGCGGGTATTGTGGGAAGAGTTCAGGCAAAATTGACGGGCTGGAAAGAGAAATTCTTATCCCAATCGGGTAAAGAAATTCTTATAAAAGCTGTGGTGCAAGCTATCCCCACCTATACCATGAGTGTTTTCCAATTACCTCAAACACTTTGTAAAGAACTGAATGCACTCATGTGCAAATTTTATTGGGGCCATAAAGATAAAGCTTCTCCAATGGTTTGGGTCAGTTGGGCTCGTATGGGGAAGTCTAAATCTCAAGTTGGCTTGGGCTTTCGAGATTTGGGATGTTTTAACTTGGCATTGTTAGCCAAGCAAGGGTGGCGCCTTCTTCAAAGTCAAGACTCTCTAGCGGCACGTGTACTTAAAGAAAAATATTATCCACATTCCACTTTCCTCGATGCCTTTGTGGGATCAAGATCTTCTTATGCTTGGCGCAGTATATGTAGTGCTCGACCCCTCCTTCAAGAGAGCTTAATTTGGCGCATGGGCAATGGTAACTCCATCAAAATTTGGGAGGATCGTTGGCTTGCTTGCCCAACCATGTATAAGATTCAAACCCCTGTTAATACCTTGATGCCTTAAGCTTAAGTCTCTACCTTGATTGATTCAAATACACGTTGGTGGGATTCTCCTCTTATTCACCAAGTGTTCCACCATGCTGAAGCCCAACGGATTTGTAGTCTCTCACATCAGCCCAGGAGGCCAACCTAATAAGCTAATTTGGCTAAGCTATTCCAATGGCCTGTTTATGGTTCGTCGTGCATACCACCTTGAGCGAGAACGAAGAGCACGTGACCATGGTGAATGCTCTACTTCATCAAATCCCAGTGCAGTTTGATAGAAAATTTGGACGCTCAGAGTTCCGGGGGTGGTTCGCACGTTCTTGTGGTAATTGTGCCTAAATGCGCTTCCAACAAAAACCAATCTCTATAACCAGAAGATAGTGCCTGACTCTCTCCGCTTTATGTGTGGTCTTCTTCTCGAGTCTACTGTCCATGCTCTTTGGGATTGTGATGCGTCGTGGGCTGTGTGGATGGAATGCACCCGCCGAATACAAAAACTCTCCATAATTGCCGATGATGGTATGTTGCTGGTTGAATAGTGGATGGATAAGCTTGACGATGCTGATTTCACTTTGGTCTCCTGTTTGGCTAGGCGTCTTTGGTTACAACGCAATACCGTAGTCTATGGTGGGCAACCCTCTCCTCTTGCGTTCCTCGTCTAGAGCACTAGTGCAGGTCTGTTTGATTTCTACCAAGCCCAACAGTTTCTAGCTCAAGGGACCAAGCTCTCTCCTCCTCGACGACGCTGGACAAAACCGCCGAAAGGGGTGATAAAACTCAATTGGGATGCTACCCTCAATGAATCTGCTCACTTGATGGGAGTGGGAATTCTTGCCCGTGACAGTGAAGGCCATGTCATAGCTACTATGTGTACTACTGTCCCTTCTATTTATGATCCAATCGTGGCTAAAGTCATAGTAGCTTGGAAGGCCACTGTCTTTTGCTGTGAGCAAGGTTATCAACGAATCATTTTGAAAGGGGATGCTTGGGAAATAGTGACGGCTCTTCGTTGTGAGGGTCCTTCATGGTCTCGTTATGGTTAGTTACTTGAAGACTCTAGAGCCAGGCTGAATAGCCTCCTGTTTTGGACTGTGACACATACTAGCCAGGAGAACAACGAGGCAGCCCACTGTCTAGCAAAGTTTGCAAGTAAAAACTCTCTGCATTGTATTTGGCAAGAAACTTGTCCGAGTAATGCACTCAGTTTTGTACTTGTTGAGCAAGAGGTTTCTCCATGATCTAATGTAAGTTTGAATTTCATTTTTTTAAAAAAATAGAATATATAAACATTGCATTTAGCCAAGCACTAGATATAATTCGTATCCCTAACCTTTTTTCCAGACGCTTACCCAAGGTTTTCACCAATGATTTCCCGAACCAGCTGCCTCAATATTATTTCGACTTCACAGGAGATGTGGGGAACAATACAATTTATCCAAGTTTAGGGACGAAGGCCTTGATAGTAAATTACAATGATTCTGTTGAGATAATGTTTCAAGGGACTAATGTTGGGAGCGCAGAGAATCATCCTCTGCATCTTCATGGTTATAGCTTCTATGTGGTTGGGACGGGTTCAGGGAATTTCAACAAGAAGACTCATCCCAAGTCTTATAATTTGAATGATCCACCAGAAGTCAACACGATTGAAGTTCCTAAGAATGGATGGGTTTCAATCAGATTCATTGCTGATAATCTCGGTATATTCTTTCTTCACTTTTTCTTTTTCTTGGAAGGAAAATCTTCACTTACTATTCCTAATTTTATTAAAAATTATATAAAACAAAACAAAACAAAAAAGGCTATGGTATTTTGAAGATTCAACGATGAATGTGGATGAGATGGTTGACATTACAAACTTCTGAAAGATGGTGACCCTAAATTGATAATTTGTAAAGATTAAGGGTTTGATTGCAAAAATAATAAAAAATTAGAGGTGGTAAGTAAAGTTTTTCCTTTTTGAAATGTTCTCTATTAGGTTTTTAGTAACATATAATAAATGACTCAAAAGTTGTCATTGATAACCACCTATTAGCGATGACAACTTGAGGTCATCTCTAACATGATGCAAGAATTTATATCAGCAACGGCAATTTGTCGTCCCTGGTATGAAGGTGGGAAATTTTTCATGCACGAAAAGGTATTAATTAATGACGAAATTAAGCCTATTTGCGATGAAATAATTGGTGCAAGGGCCTAGTAGAGTTTGCTCTAATATAGTTCAAACAAGCTTTAATTAATCATTAGCATATTTATTCCGGTTAAGCGCAAATTAAAATTGCTTTAGATTTACAGTGGAGAGAGTGATTAACGTTTACGTATTATGTGTTTTCAGGAGTCTGGTTTATGCAGTGTCATTTGGAAAGGCATGCTAGCAAATTACGTATTGTGAAGAATGAACCCACCAAAGCAACAAGCATCGTTCCGCCCACCTCCTCAATATATGCCTCCTTGTTCCAAGTCCTAGTTTTGGGAATTAATGCTTCTATTTCAATCGCAGGAGTGTATTCGAACCTAAATAATAAGAATAATTTTATTTGGTATTCTGATCATCTGACAGTAAAATTAATCAACCCTTAGATCATTAGCTTTTTTAAAAAAAGGGAAAAAAAAAAAAAACTAAGGGCTAAGGACTAATCATTTTTACTGTCATATCATTTCATTTATATGACAATTATATAACAGTTTACTAAATAAAATTTCTCAAACAATAATAACAATAATACGTTAATATGTTTTTCCTTTTTAAGAGTTTTCCGGAAAAGTAGAAGCTTAATTAATTAACACAAGATACTTAACCAATAAAAGAAGTTAGACAAATGAGCCAGATTCCTGATATATAGCTTCCAATTAAAGCTATTCAAATTTATTCATATATATCTAAGGGGACTGTAATTGGATAAGGCAGCGAGTTGCAATCAACATGAGTTTTACACTTTTGCTTCTTCTTATTCTTTTTATTTTTTTAATTTTTTTAATATTAGCTAATACTAATATTAGCTAGCACGTGTCCAGAACCTAAGATAATAAAAAATAAGAAAGTCCCTATAGATGTGGAAAGTAACTTGCCACGTACGCAACAACCAATACCATGATTTTCAGAGCTTATCCGATCCCTTGAGAGAGTTCATTAGCTTAAGAGTAATGATATACCACACACCGGTGTAAATGAATAGTATTCACACCGGTGATGTGGCACATGCCACGTCTCCATTTTATTAAAAAAAAAAAAAATTGAAATCTCTCGCGTCAGAGCCCTTCTCCCAAGCGATAAGCTCATTTCCCTCCCAAAATTTTCCCAAACCCAAAAATCTCCCACCCACCGTGCCTCCTTTCTCCCCACCGTCCGTTCTTCACCACCGCCGACCACCTCCACTGCCGTCCATCAACTCCCATTTAAATCGATTCCCCCACGAGAGGCAGCTCATTTCCCCCAAAAAAATTTTTCCCCTAAACCCAAAATTCCCCCCAAGCTCGATTCTGCCAAAATTTCCTCCCAAGCTTCCTCTACACCTCTCTTCCTCCACGACGCTGGAGAAAATGATGCTCGGTGCAAAGCCTAGCAGCAGCGGTGCTGGCCTCTCCTCGAAGGATTGTCGCCGACGAGGAGGAGCAACATCTTCATTGCGCCCCCCAGCGAGCCCGGCAAGAAGATCGAGATGTACTCGCCGGCCTTCTACGCCGCCTGCACGACCGGCGGGATCCTCAGCTGCGGTCTCATTCACATGGCCGTCACTCCTCTCGACCTCGTCAAATGTAATATGCAGGTCCGATTCCTTTAGATCTGTCACTTTCCCCTCACTTTTCCTTTGATTTGATGATGTTTCCCTAAATTTCTTATAGGATTAGATCTATATATGTGTTATGTGTGAATTCTATGACACACATAAATATACACCGGGCCTAATGCTCGTAAGATTTTCTGTTCTTCCATTGTAGCTATCCCTAATACGTTTTCTTTTCTTTCCGGTTATTCACCTGAATACTTTTTCTGCTAACGTATGGGAGGCTCTTGTTGATGGGTTCTGTATTTGTATGTTCCTAACTTCCCTTTGACTGTTTCTTTTCTTTCCGGTTATTCAGAATTTGTTTTTTGTTTCATATTCTTTTACTAATTAGTTTTACATGCTTTTTCTGTGTTATGGATGAAGGAGATGTTTAGTTAATTATGATTTGTTTTACTATAAGTTGAAATTCTAAATTTAATAGCTTTGAACTTTGGGGGCTATAAGTGTACAGTCAAGTTTTCTTTGCTTAACTGTTTAGGGGAATGTTATGTGGGTTTTGCTTTGTTCTTAGATTGGGGATGCGTGTGGCTGAGAAAGTGGGATATGTAGCATGTAAACAACAGTTTACTGTGAAAGATTTGTCTTTCTTTTTTTTTTTGGCTGTTCGATGGAGTGCCCTTTGGAGGGAGGGTGGAATTGATTTTGATGGAAATGTAGTGGACAACAAAGATATCAAAATTATTGAAATGTCTCTTGGATTCTTTACCTGGGTTTGCCTGCTCTAATATCATAAAAGCCTAAGCTGATGAGAAAAAGTGAATTTGGTCACTTAATTTCTATCATACTAAATGTGACAAGTACAATTCTGTTCATTGTGAGGGCCTTATGTTTACTAAGTTCAATAGAATGGTTCCTTTATATTTTTTAATTTTGCTAAATTTGATATTTCAGATTTTTTTTTTTTATTCAGAACTTATTTTATTGCTTTCAGAACTTGTGGGTGGTAAGTCTTTGTTGAGTTGATTGGAGTTCATATGCTCAATATAGAATTGATCAAAATGTTGTGTGGAGCTTAAAATTGTCTAATCCAGTTTTTACATTATCACATGTTTTTGAAAAATTTATTCCTTTGAGCATTTAAGCATTATGAGCCAGAATATTTAAGCATCTCTAGCCTCTAAATAAATGACGCAGATAGAAAATGAGATTATACCTGTTTGGCTGGACAACTAGGGAATTTCTTTGATGTGCCAAAAGATTTGCCAAAGTAACTTAATAAATCAAATTACTGTGTTGATTTTTATCAAATGAGGAATAAATTAATGACTTATGTTTTGGAGGTTAGTTACGAATAAGATGTGGTGTTTGTTAAACAAAGGAGATGGAATGGTTTTCTTGCTAGATGATTCTTATTCCAAGTTCATGAATGGTGTCCTTGAATCTTTTTGGAAAAAGGACAAAAGGTTCATATCTAATGCTAGACTTGCTATGACTAAAATAGTTGTCTACCCAACATATTCCCCACGTCTGGTAAAGCCTGTTAGTGGCTGATCTCTACATGTTCCATGAGGGCAAAAAAACACATATAAAAGAATAAAAAATGAGTATGCTATGTCTATTTCATACATTTTTAAGGGCTATTGGTAATGTAGTTTGTCCCAGAGAAGAAGTAAACATATGAAAGAAGAAGACGTGCTATGCTTATTTCATACATTTTTGAAGGGATATTCAATTTTAATTTTAGTCCTCATGTTTTATGTTCATCATTTTGTGTGTTGCTTATGTGGTATATTTTTCTTCCAGGAAGCACAAGCATTTGCTCACGAGAATGCCTTGTCTTCATGGAAACCTATTCAAAAACTGCAACCAATGTCAATAACATCTTCTATCAGATAGGTACGTTTTTTAGGAGATTACTTAAAGGTGCCTTGCCTGTCAAAACACAAGTATGAAACTGAAATATGATGTAAAAGTTGGTCATTTAGGTTGGGGCATCAACTCCGTGTTAAGCATAATTACTGGCCAGAGAAAGTAGTTTAGATTGTATTCAGCATCAGTGAGTTGTATTTTATATCTAGTTTTGTGATATTTGTTTATGTATTTTGACTTTACTGGATGATGTGGGCTCATACGTTATTCAGAAGAAAGTTTGTTCAAATATTTATGACCTGTTATTATGAAGATAACGCTGAAAACTTATAATGACCAACGTAATCTATTCAGTGCTTTTTCCAAAGTCAATGACAGCTTCATAATTGCATAACACAAAATTCCCATTTCTCTAGAAGGAAAAATTGCTCTCCTTAGTGGTTGCACATGTTTAGTTTCTCTGTTTGTGAAATTTATAACTGATTAATTTGTTTTTCTATGCAGCAAAAAGACTACTTCGAGAGCGAGTTCAGCCAGTGCAGGAATCCATCAGAAATGGTTATTATGGCCACTTGTATCTTATTGGCTTTGTGATGGACTGTAGAAATCAACGTTTTAGTTGTCAAGTTTCCTCTGTACAACTCATTCAGTACTGTACATGTGTGTTTGTTTAGATGGTTTATTTTCTGGCATTAAATGATTGTGGATATCGTCTTCTCATGTAATGAAATGGTGTGGAGTAGTTCACTTGCAAATCAAGGATGTTCAGCAGGAATTTCTGAAGCATTGTCCCAAAGGACATGATAGGCTTGTAATTGGTGTAATTTCCGAAGCAGAAATTTCTACGTACAACCATGTTGGGATAATGTTGGCTGTGGGTCATTTATTAATTCTTGTCATTACTCATCAAATGATAGTTGAAATCAACCAATAAAATCAATAAAAGATATTTAAACGATGTAAAAATATTTAGAGTTTGATTGGGTGCTGTAGAAAGTGGTTACCTAAAATAATAAAAATAAATTTTCTAACTAAATTTTGGCGTTCACTAGGAATGCTCTTAAGGTTACCTATGATTAGATATATATAAATATCTAGCTTTAACAGGGTAGTTGCATGATGTACTTTTTAACAATACTTTGGCACTAGCCACCGTTACTTGCTCACTCTTATCTTATAAATTTATAGTATTATTGTATTTCTCCAATGCATTTTTTAAAAGATATAGAACATTGCAATCTTTATAACGGTCCCTTCCAACCCAGATTGGTGGTCAAATTTCCAAATAGTCATTTTCTCCGTAACAAACTGTTAGTATAACTCACAAACCATTATTAACAAAGGTAACAACACAACCAAGGAGTGACAATAAAATTTTATTTAATTTGATGGTACTTTCATTGACGACCTGGTTCGAATAATTGCCATTTTTTGGATGCTATCAAGCAAAAAATCTAAGATGAAGCCAAAAAATAACATTTGGCTTTTGCACATAACGAAATGAATAATTGTGGATGATTTACAAGCCAAATAAAACAAAAGAACCACAATACAACCAAACTCCCAAATAGGTAGGCCTCCACTTTCGTCCTCTTTTGAGCATTCCACTACATACCAAATTGAGTTTTCCCTGCAATAAGGAAGCAGAGTGAATTCCTTAGGGTAAGGGGAGGGGGAGAGGGGGGGGGCAAATTATTGCTAAACAGTCATTGACGTAAAAAACAACATAATAATTACTATTATTAATATTTTTATTTTTACATGTGAGTATCAAGAAAATGCTCAAGGACTATTACTATTGTACAATTGAAACACATCAAAACAATTCTCTCTCT
>FXXK01003155.1:0-7500 GCA_900184695.1 Betula pendula
ATTTTGAGATAACATGAGTTATGCATAATGTTTGTGGGTATCATTCTGTTAAACCCCACGAGACTTCACTCGTCCTACTAGGGATGCCTAGGGGTTTAAAAGGCTTGTTGCATACGCTAAATGCAATCGTGTTTCCCACGACAGAGGCGGTAGAGTAGTTGTCTTTTATTTTCAAGTTTTGTATTGCTAAGGGACTAGCAATATGTAAGTTTGGGGGTTGATAAGTGCTGAATGTTACACATTCAAGCCCCTTAATTCACATATGTAATCTCTTAGTATTTATTATAATATGATGTTTTGTGTTGTTTTTGTGTTTTCCCTTATTTTGTAGGTTTTGGAAAAAGAAGTAATTCCATCAACTGCGGCTTAAAACATATGAACTGTGCAAAGTTGCCTGAAAATCTGACCTTTGTTGCACTATTTTTGGCCATAACTCTTAGCTCAAACTCGGATTAAGGCAAGGTCAAGTGCGTTGGAAAGAGGACTCAGAGAGGCAACAAATCATCAAGCAAAATCTAAAGCAGATAAGGTTCGCCTCAGAGCGACTTATCAAAGATGGCTCGAGCGACCTTCGCGCTGAACAGTAACGTCGGTAACCCCGATTTGGAAAAATCCTAAACCTACTCCAACTCGATTTTGGACTTCCTAGGGTGCACGAATTTGACTAGGGTTGTTCTAAACTCTATAAATACTCCCCTAAGTCCTCAAAACAAATACACAAGCTTGGAGGAGAAGAATCGAAGGCTTTAAAGAATGGGTTTTTCTTAGTTCTTTTATTTCTTTTTGGTTTTTCTTTGTTATTTTCTTATGGGGATGATTTTCATCCAAATTATGTGTAGCTAATACTTTAGTTAGGGCTCGATTGAAGCCCTAATCATGTCTCTTTAAGGTTTCAATTTGTCTTGCTACAATTCATATTTTGATGCTTAACTTGATTATTTCCGGTTTTCTTGAATTCCTCACATGTATGCTGTTGATTATCACATGCTTGTGGTATGGATATGTTATTTAGGTCAATTTGGATGGCCGAGTCGCTGGGCCTAATAGAGTAACAAAAGAACCCATCACAGGTTCTTGGATTAATCAACATGGAAAACCGGAGTAGATACCATGCCTCTAGGCTCCATGTGTTTGTCGAATCCCAGTAGTTTTATGCTTTCTTGAAGGACAACTTAGTTAGATGCATGCTAAATCCTTTGAGAAAGAGAAGAGTTAGAGTAGATGCCATGCCTAACTCGTTGCTTAGGGAGATCAATAGCCTAAGAGTAGATGCCATGCCCTTAGGTTGGCAAACATTGAGTACCATGATATGGTTGTAGCATTGTGCATATTGTTTACCTTATTTGAGTATGATTAGTGGTGGATATCGAAGCCCTAGCCCTTTTATCTTATTATTTTAATTCAATCTTAATATCGTTCCATCCACAATATCTTCTTAGGAATTTCTTTTTAAACATATTTACCAATCCTCGTGGGAATGATCTCGTATTTCCGTCTATACTATCGTTTTGATCTTGTGCACTTGCGAGTAAAGCGTGCCATTTATTTTTGCCTATTTTTTAGTGGATATTTGTACAACACCAGGCCATTGGTTGGAAGGAGAGGTTGTTTGGACCATACCCTTTCCCCTTCACCAGGTAAGTGCCAAATGTCCATAGGACTACCAACAGTACTAACACTCCTACCCTGGTCATAATGCAACTCATAAAAAGGAATGTTATACTTGACTAGTATTAAATTATATAAATTATCAAAGTAGCTTACTATCATATAATATAAAATATTCATACCAATGGTGTAGACTTTGTTCGGGATCTATGTGATAAGTATATACAAAAACTTCAAACATCATCATGCGTAGTGAAAAAACAAAAGCATATGATCGTAGCAATACTTCAAGAGGAAACATAGTATTTGATTATTCTAGCAAAAAGGAAAAACAACAAGTTTGTAGTTATTACAAATCTTGTGGCCTCCCTTTAGGCATTTAGAAATATATTGCATGAGGCTTTGAAACTTCATGCTTGTTGTTGTTGATCTTCAAAGGTTGAAGAACAATGCCAAGACTTTCCAGAACTTTTTAGATCTTAAAGATCTAAAATCATCAAAAGAGTTGAAAAGCTTCGAAGAACAATGAAGAACGCGAAGAACACGAAGAACAAAGTCTTCAAAATTTATATCTTCTTCTGATCGCTGAATATGACTGTGAGTGTGGACTCACAACTAGAAGACAAAACTCTCTTGAATATTTTTCCACCACCCTTAACTAAATTCTCACTCTTGTGTAATGGTGTTATCAAAATTTTCTCATGGTATGTTGTGCTTCTTATGATCCTCTATTTATAGATTTAGGTTTACTTGAAGAAGAGGTGGAGAAAATTCAAGAATCTAATTACGGTATGGAATCGGAAAATAGAATTAAATTAAAATCCAAGAGAGAAAATAGGATTACAAGCCACTAGAGGATTTCTCCTTTAGTGGCGTCGGCCAAGGGGGGAGAAAACTCTCCCCCTTGGCCGACTATAACCTTCGGCCATGGGGAGAGAATTTTCTCCCCTTTGGACGACTTATGGGCTAGGGTTTATCCCTAGCCCTTGTCTCATTTGGACTTAGCTTTGGCCCCTTTGGTTTTACCTCTTTGGCCCAATGCTCATTCCCTTTGGACCAAGCCTAGGTTTAATTCTCTTTTGGCGGGCCCAAATCTCTTCACATAAGGCTCTTATAAATAACTTCTCTTAGCCTAAGTTTTTAATAAAATAAATTAAGCTTAAATAAAATTCAAAGCCTAATTTTATTTAAATTAAAACAACCTAAATAAATAAATCCCTTATAAAATAACTGAGGAACATATTTACCTTAGTCAATTTACATCAGCTTAAGAAGGGACCTAAAGGAAAATAGAATTAGCTATTTAGTCCCTTGTGAAATCTTGTCACTCAATGACTCATCACACCTAACTAAAATCACAGAGGATTCTACTAAACAAATGTGACTATACTTTAATTCATATTTTGACAATATGCAATTAATCTTTCATGGCATACTTATTAAACATAATACCCCTCTATAGAACTTACTCTATAGTTAAAACAAAGATGATTAATTGTCACTTTATTACACTATATCTTTTTCCTTAAGTTATCATGGATCCGAACTCCATGTTTTATCTCATTGTACCCTGTGAGATTCCTTTCACCCTTATACATCTGTTTCAAGTAAATTCCATCGGAACCCACTGAGGCCTAAGATACAAAATAAAACATTCTTATTAATCCTAAAACAAGGAGAATGTTCCTTATCTCTTTGTTTATCCACAAAGGATTTGGATTCCTTCTTGAAGAGAGATCTTCCATAATGCTTTGTGTCAATCACCCAATGTATGGAAATGTTGACCAAGTCAATTGGTGCTTACTCCTTAGTACATTAAAGTGATATTCACTCAGACATCTAGTTCACTAACTTCTCAGGATTAAGAGTAATAGTTATAAGTTGTCGTACATGTACATTTATTCTTTCTGACAGTTATTAGAAAGAATAACAACTCACGTGGTCCTGTTCAGTGTATAGTCCTGTAATTATTCCACCTTGCTATTACACCATCATGTCAACCTGAAGTCTATCTCCGCTTCACTGGATCAAGACAGATCACTAAAGTTGACCATGATATAGTTTAGGGTAGAATGCCCAGTTGTACCTTATGACTACGAACCAAAACACTTTATAGATTACAAGGATCCTTTGACTATGATCTTCCTATGTGCTAAAAATACTTTACTTACACCATAGTCAAATACAATGCAACCTAAGTACCTTTACATACATATATCGGGTGAATATTCAAAACACATATATGCTATGTAAAACCTTAATGGATATGCCCAATATTCTACAATCAATAAGGGAATAATCAATCAATATTTATTATAACAAATTATAATCCTATGATCAATTGGAGTTTTAAACATCAGTTCCAACAGACTTGCCCATGTCGTAACGCCCGCGGCTGCTGGGAAGTACCGTTATGTTGCAAAGGCTTGGGTACTGATTGTGCTGATGTCTGAGCCTCCCTCTCAGGGCCATCCTCTATCTCAAGGCTATGCTCCCTATCAGGGGCTACCTCTCTCTCAGGCTGCTCTCTATTGCATTAGAGTCCTGCCCATTGATAATAGCCAAGCTCATGCATACCGATTAGGTCATCGATTTGTCCAACGTATTCGCCCGGACTAATGTCACAAAGTGAATCGGGTAGTACATATGGGGCTGTAGGGATATAATATTCTTTGGGATGATGTGTCTCCCGGGAGTCTTGTGTGACGACCCGATTCATAATTACACTGTAGTTCGTATATATATATATATTTGAAGAGTCCTGTTATACATCATCCCAGGCTGATGCTACAGTGCATCAGCTTAGGTCTGTGATGGGCCCCACATATTTTTTTTTTTTTTTTTATGTGGGGCCCATCACAGACCCAGGTTGATGCACTGTAGCATCAGCCTGGGCTGTGCTCTACAATTACTCATATTTGAAAACATACAGTAATCATGAGCCGAACCAATCGTCACAAGGTGATAAGAAACTACCTTGTCATACATGTATCTCACAACGTATCATAAGATTTACATCTATTACATCAGAGTCACATATCACATTGTATACAGTAAGCAGAAGCATATATACCATGAGAGTAATCAATACATAGAGCTGACAACACAATTCTAATGATTAAAAGTTTACACTGTGACATATATAAAAAGAATGGCTATATATACTGTCATATGCGACACTAGCCAAATATACAACAATATTATTTGTGCATACATCACAACAACATACAAAAGAATAGACTAACTATCAAGTCTAAACAAAATAAAACATCCCACAACGTCAGTCGTAATAGCCAAGGTAGTAGGCTACGAGATCATCATCTACGCTCTCAGAACCTGCACCAATATCTATGTAACCATAGAGATCATCCATGATTACATAGGCAGAAAAGAGAATGAATGAGTCAAGAGTCTCAATGAATAAAAATCCAATGAGTTTTCGTAAAGAGCCGAAAAATTAGTTTACATGACTTTACAATAACAGCTACTAGAAGCATGGCATTTATTTTAAAACATTAGCAGCTGATGAAGTAAACACATGTAGTCATAAAACTTCTGAAATATAATAATAACTGAGTACAATGTATGTTCTAGTCTCCCGCCTGTACTAATACACATACGTATTCAACTATGTTATAAATATTAAATAACTTAGCTACACCCATATACAAGTATTCATTCCTCTATGGGTGAAAACACAAGCATATAAGTATATCTAAGTAATAAAACATAAATCTCATATGCAACTAGCCATAAGAATATACATATGTTCCGTTTCATGTGAACTCATATGCATACTAATACGTCTATGATCAATAAAATATAAATCTCATTTGCAACTAGCAGTAAGAATATACATATGTGCTTGACCATGAAACCTCATATGCATACTAATACATCTATAACAAAGTCCAATAAATCATAACAAGAAACATCACATAAACATCATAATAATCATCATGCTATGCATGCAATGACACACAGACACTGACCCCAACGACAAGGTCTATAGGCACACGAACACCGACCTTCGTGGCAAGGTCCATAAATCATTTTCTATGCTCCTTTCATAAACATGCTCATAAATATCATGTAAACATAATTGTCATAATCCTTTTCTCAATATCAAATACCAATAAAGCAACTCAAATACCATAAAACTCAACATATCAATAAATATATCCGCCATTGTCATAAATCACAATAAATCATCAAGACTCATCATCAATCACTCATCAAATAATCATAAATCTCAAGAAGATAATCGAAATCATAAATCACATGTTATCATAAAATCTCATTGGTTTGTCTTTTAAACCATCATATTATTCCCTCAAAATTTATTAAAACATTTATTTTGTTTAGTAAGTACGACATCTACTAAACATCTAAAACACAAAACATTTTAAGGTGTGTATCACTCTCAGTAAGTATAAATACTTACTATTATGCTTGTGCTTGACAATCTCAAGAACTCTCACTCATTTGCTTTCTTGGAATCTTCCTCGATCCAACTATCGAATACTACACGTTGGAGGACTAGATTTAGCCCTAAGCCTCCAATCCCATATTATGTGCCTGCAATCAACCGCATCATTAGACCCGGTTAGACTATCAAACTCTAAACCCCATTTCACATAAAGTTACCCATGTGCTCTCACGCAGCATTTCTAACTTTCTTAAAACTAGCTAAACACCGCTACCCATATGCGAGCTAACGCATATAAGGACTTATTCTAATTAATTACATACCTAAGGAATTTACCATTTGTATTCTCAATTTATTGCTTTATTAATTTAGGTTAAGAATGTATGTTTTGACATAATACATATATTATATGCTTGTTAAGTTAAGCACAACTCAATAATGCACTTAACCACTTATATTGTTTATGAATAAATGCATTAATCATTTAATGCAATTTCAAATGGATTCGAAGCTTGTTTATGTATTACCATAATATTGCTAATTTATATTTATTGACTTAAGGTCATTTCCAGACATATTATCATCCGATGACATTCTCATCTTTAACTATTTTATTTAATACTTTATCATTTGGTTAGTTTAACATACGAGTAACTTTGACCATTAGCTTATTAACTAATTCTATTATTAACCTATCATAGTAAATGGATTATACTTATCTTCCTTGTATACGTAATCTATTTCATTATCATTGTCACTTATCACTATAGATTAATATTATCTTTTATTCATTTACTCAATTTAATACACTTATCACAATTCATGATTTATCTACCACATTTAATATTACAACTCATTATCTTTGTCAAACTATTCTATCCGATTTATCTAACTACTTTATTACTTACTTTAATTTGTTTCCCGTATTGGAATACATCTATCTTCTTTATTTCATAAATTACCCATTTATGTCTTACACTATAATTCTTATTATTCGCATTAATTTATATTTACTTATTTATTACAACTTGATAAGTGTTGAATGTTACACATTCAAGCCCTTAACTGCAAATGTAAGCCTTTAGTTATTTGTGTGTTAATAATATATTTGTTGTGTTTTAGTGTTTGTGTCTTATTTTTAGGTTCTAATGGAAAACATAAGCAAAACCATCAAAATTTAGGCTAAAGATATATCAAGAGAAAGTTAAAGGGGTGAAGAGTGGTAGGCGATCGAGTGCCACAATCTATGGGATCGAATCGCAACTGTGCGATCGAGCGCCAACTTCTAGAGATCTAGCGCCATCGAAGCTTCCAATCCTGAAATATCTTTGACAGCAAATGACGGAAAGTTGATATCTTTTATCAAAGATTGCAGCTTGGTAGGCTATGGTGGCGCCGAATTCTGTCTCTCTCATTTGAGGATATCCTAATGATTGTCATCTTTTGTGGTACTCTTTTGGATT
>FXXK01003156.1:0-18505 GCA_900184695.1 Betula pendula
AAAAAGAGAGAATTAACTTAAAACCTACCTAAACCCCTAAACCCTAAACCCTAAATTACTTTATAATTTATTTAAACCCTAACAATTGTTAAAATTTTCTAATATATAAATAATAATTATTAACTAATATCTTCGGAATTATCATAATTCAAATATTATTTAAAAATTTACCTATAGTATTTATAAAAGTTAATTTAATATTAGGGAATAATCTTATCATTAATAATTAATGATACGATATTGAGTATATATTATTATTATACTAGACTTTAGTTGCTAATGATATATTGTATTTATTAATAATTACGAAATACATAATTAATTAAATTTATTATAATGGTTGGAATTAGTAAAATTTTAAATGTATAATATAATTTTTAAATAAAAAATATTAATTCAGTTTATAATCTAAATTATTTTAATTAATGAAAAATAGTATTAAGAAAAACAAAAATAATTATTGCACTGTCCAATTATGATAAAAAAATTGTAAAGATTATTTTATATATCGCCTCTTGGTTTTTATTTTTTCGACTATCTTAAACAGTTTAATTTTAAAAAAATTATATTCATAATAGAATTATAAATTTTATAGAAAATTTTAATTTTAGAATATATCTAAGAAATAATTTTATAATACCAAAAATACTAATTTCTAAATAAATTTATTCAAAAATTATTATTTGTTAATTGTATAACAATTACTACAAATAATATAATAATTATTATATAATATATGAAATAATAATATTCAATATATAATATTCAATATATAATATTTATTAAAATAACTATTTTTGATATTTATGTAATAATTATTAAAATATTAATAATTTTGATATTATAATCAGTTAATAATATATAATCATTAATGTAATACTAATAATTATAAATAATATATATTAATTAATATAATTATATAATAATTATTATAATATTTCATGAAATAATAATATGAAATATATAACATTTATTCAAATATTAGATTTAATAAAATTTCATGAAATATTATAATAATATTATTAAATATTATTTAATAGCTATTATAAAAATAGTGATGTTTGAGTAAAATATACAAAATCGATTTAAAAATAGTATAATTGATAAAATGAATATATTTCGTATATTTAATTACAAATTATTAAACCCTACACCCTACTAATTTTTAGTTGATAAAAACATATATATATATATATTATTTTTTATTAAAGTGTAAGTAATAAAAATATTTAATTGTAATTAGAAATAAATTATAAATATTTAGTATAATATGAACATTTCTATTTCATAAAGTGCAACTAGAAATAATTCCTGTTGTGAGAATAGTATAAAGAGAATGCATATATTTATGAGCCTGTTCATCATTGTTCATGGGTTTCGTTGAACCCAAAAAAATTTATTTTTATTTTTTATATCACATCATTTATTTTTTAATTATTTTTTTCGCTTTTTATTAATATTAAAATAAAAAATTCAATAAAAAACAAAATTTTCACTTTTTTATATAGAAACTTTACAAAATTTATTATACTTTATATCAAATCAAAAGTCAACAACCTCCTAACCTCAACTCATAACCTGTGCCAAACATACCCACATGTATATATAAGCCCACGTGGTTAGAGGAGTTGTGATGATGGAAGAATATCAGAAGACAGGGCCTACTCTGCCCGAAACACTGACCCTCACTTCGTCAATTATCTTGGGGTATGTTTGGCAAAGGTTATGGGTTGGGGTTGGTTGATTGTTAACTTTTTATATGATATAAAGCAGAAAAAATGTTATAAATTTTTATATAAAAATAAAATTTTTAATTTTTTTATATAAATTGTAAAAAAACTAAAAAAATTGTTAAAAAGAGAATATAAAAATTGATAATTTTTTTTTTTGTTTTTAACAAAATTTATGAACAGTAAAACCCTCTATTTTGCCAAACAGGCCCAAGTCTTCAGCTATAGGACTACTCGCAATCACATCATCCTTAATGACATCAAAACAACCTCTGCATCAAATGACATTAAATATAATATGAAATGTACAGATGAAATTAAGATATTTTTCAATAAATATGATGGTGCGTAGAATCACCGTAGGCTGCAGACCTGAGAAAATGAGCATAAAGGGAGAGGACAAGCCAGGAAACTTAACCTGTACCTAAGTTTATGCATACTGCTTCCCGCTAAACCAAACATAAAAACAAACAAACCTAGAACAAAATTGCCGGCAGCAAGGTCAGCACAGAAAATTCAACTTTCGGGGAAAAAAAGAAAAATAAATAAAGCACAAAACAAGAAATACCCAAACGGTCAGTATAGCTGGAAACTCAGGGCTGTTAACTTAGAAAAAACACGAAACGTCATTACAAAGTCAAACCAAATTCTTCTTAAAATAAATGCATAACCAGATAAAAACGTTTACCGATCGAGCTCACACATGAAGAAATAATAGAGACACTTGAGGAAAGAAACTGGCGAAAGACCGAACCTGCTTTGCTGAGGAGAATCAGAAGTAGGGATGAAATACCAAACGATAGAAGCAAGAAAGTTACAGCCCGCATCGGCATTACCGACGACCCCTAAACTCCAAACGGGTATAATTTTAAAAAAGAAAAGGACACATGAAAAAGTATGGGGAAGCGTTTTGATGCGGGTAGGTGAATCTCAAAACCATTTTGTCAGACCATCAAAACCATTTTGTTAGATACTTCAGACCTTCATCAATTTGAAAGCACTGAGCGCGTCAATTCAGTGTTTGTTTAATACTGATTATATAATTAAGTTTAGCGAAAAGTCCACATACCCCCCTCAAACTACCACCCAATTGACAATGTCTCCCCAAATTTTCAATTGTGACAATGTCCCCCCCAAACTACCAAACAAATGACAATGTCCCCCCTAAGGACCGAAAATACCTTAATAAAAATAAAAAAAAAGTATTCTTTTAAAAAAAAAAAACCACAACAATCATAAGGGTAGAAAAAGACTAAAGCTAAAAATAAAAAATAAAAACAAAACCAAACATTATTTTTTAAAAAAAAAAAAAAAACTACAAACCAATTGACAAATTCAAGAATAACAAAAAAATTATAAACATTTTCGTTTAAAAAATTATAATTATTTTTAAAAAAAAATTATTTATTATTATTTTCGAATTCATAATGATTAGAAAAACTAAAACTAAAAAAAAAAAAAAAAAACTACAATTTTTTCTATATAAAAAAAATTAAAAAAAAAAACACTCCAACCCAATTAGCCAAATTCAAATTTTAAAAAATTATAAAGATTTCGTGTTTTAAAATTACTTTTTAAAAATAAAATTAAAAAATGGTATTTGATTTATTGAAAAATCTGTAGGTTATTTTGTCTTTTGTTGCCATTAGAGGGGACATTGTCATTTGTTGGTAGTTTGGGGGGGACATTGTCACAATTGAAAGTTTGGGGGGGACATTGCAATTGGGTTGGTAGTTTGAGGGAGGTATGTGGACTTTTCCTTAAGTTTATTATTTTTTATTTGTTTAAATTTTTTAAATAAGCGTTAATTTAATATGATATTAAAGTAAATAGTTTAACTATATTTGAATACTGTTTTAATTAAATATTTTATATGTTAGACTTTACTTATTAAAAGAAAGTTTTAGTCAAAGTGAGATGTTAAAGTATTAATTAAATTTAGCTTTTCATATAAGCTATATTCTTTTCAAAATTTAAAGTTTCTCAATTTAGTATATTTAAGTTTTAATTTGTTGCAATATGCCCCTTTCATTAAGATTTTCTATTAAAATATTTTTAAATTTCCAAAATACCTTTTTTTTAAAATATATAAATTTTTTTCAAAGATTCAAGCATAAGTATTTCTGCAAATTCTATAAAATCCTGACGGGAAGAGAAAGAAGAAAAAATTGAAAGTTCGATACACTAAATTAAGAAGTTTTAAACTTTGAAAAGACAATACAAAATAGTTGACAATTCAAGAGTAAATGAAGTTATCCCTTATTTTTTCAAACAAAATTTTCAACTATTTAAAATTATATAAATTTGATAATAATAATTACTATAATTACTATAATTATATGTATGTGCTAGACTGAATTAGTAATAATTTTGCTTCACGCTCAACACCATACAATTATTATTTTTTTTTTTTTTTATTAGGAGAGCTAAATTTTTCTTTAGAAAAGAGAGTTAAATTTTGAATTTTTATATCACCCTCGGCCTAATAGGGTGGTTTCGGCTACTCCTATTGTTATTTGATGTATACGTAGCATTACTTTAAATCTCTTTTTTTTTTCTTCAAAATTAATTCTATTTTTAAATTTCAGCGATTACTTTTTATTTTTTATATTACATCACTCACTTTTTATTACTATTTAAATAAAATACTCATTAAAAATAAAAATAAAAAATTCATATATAAAATTTACAATATTCTATATACTTTATATTGCAATTAATTTTTGAACGTACTAACGTTAAAAGGTCCTCACATTTTCGTTTTTAAAAAAATTAAAATTAATCAAACGATTTGTGAGGATCTTCTAATGTTAGAGTCCGAATACCGTTACTTTTTGTGAGGGTATTTAATTATTTTTTTAAAAAAAAGTAAATGAAGGTTTGCAGAATCACTACGCTTTATATTATATAAATTATTTTTTATTACTATTTTAAAACACAAACAAGATAATCCTTTATCAAACACCCTAATAATAAATATATATTTAAAATGAAATACTTAAATACAAGTTTATCTGTTTTTATTTTAATAAGTATGTCAGATATATTTCTCAACACTACAGCTATCCCATCGCCATGAATTCTTGTATTCTCTTCTGCACTATCTCAACCAAAAGCTGTCCTTTTTTCGGTGTTTTTTTTACAAGTAAAAGCTGTCCTTTGAGTTTACAGCATTTACAACTTTTCTCTTTCGCTCTCAGTCGCTGTCTCTGAGTACTCATAAACAAATCTGTCCTTTTGATTTTTTGTACGTTGTCCTTTTGATCGTCTGTCAAGAAGATCATTTTTCTGAAGCTAATCTTTTACCACCGGTCAGAAAGCAAATCATCCGCTTATCGCACACTTGGGCTTTACAAATAAATATTATTAAATTTTTTCCTTTTTCTTTGTGAAGTAGTTATCTTTTTCAGAAGGGAAAAAGAATACCTTCGGCCAAATATATGTAGAACACATCTTTTATTAATTTACATATATTGTATTTAATGAAAATTATATATATATATATATCCAGTTAATAACCTGTTTTTTTAAATTAGTAACCTGGTTGCGGTTATTTTTTGTTTCTCGATTTTTTTGTTTGTTCGGTTATTTTCGGTTATCCGATTATAAGCGGTTAATAATCATTCCATTTGTACACTCTTATTCGACAATCTGATGATTGAATTTATTCCTATCTTTCTATTGAAAAATATTGGGTGATAAAATTGGTAAATACTATTCTATAAGAATATCTGTCATTCGGGGTTAAGTTTTACCAGATTCGCCATCAATGTTCTTCAATTCGGAAGTTAGGATGAAATTCATTCATCTCTTTTACTATGAGCCGTTGGACTTTTGTTAGAAGTATTTTAGGCTTCGTTTGTTTCGGCGTAAAATTATTTTTAGAAATTATTTTTCGTATATTTTGGTGTTTGGTAGGGCTACAAATAATAGTTAACGGAAACCATTTTCAATTTGACTAAAAAATCTTCTTTAATTTATGTAAAATAATTTCTCATTTTTAAAACTGTAAATCATTTTTCGAGTTTGAACGTCACATTCTTAAATTGGCGGATCACAGTTAAAACATTACTAGACCCCGCCGGAACTCGATCGAGACCAGCCTAGAATATCAACAACTACAAGACCTGCCCGGGCATCGCCAAAACCCAGCTAGGACCCGCCCGAGACATTTTGGGACCCACTCGGAACATCGTTAGAACCCAATCGGGACATCGCTATAACCCACTCGGGAATTCACCAGGACCCGTTCGAGACATCACGGGGACCTGGCCGGGACATCGTCGGGAGTTGCTCGGGATGTCATCGGAACCCGTTCGGGACATTGCCCGGACCTGTTCGGGACATCGCCGAGACCCACTCGAGACATTTTCGGAACCCTCCAGGAACATTTTCGGACTCGACCAGGACATCACAGGGACACACCCGAGACATTTTTAGGACCCACCTAATACATTGCCATGGCCCACCCGAGACATTTTTTGGACTCGTCTGGGACGTCACTAGGACCTGGTCGGGACATCGCCAAGACCCGCCCGGAACATCGTTGGGACCCGTCCAAGACATCGCCAGGACTCGCCCGAGACATTTTTGGAACTCACCCGAGACATCGTTGGGACCCACTCGGGACATATTTGAGATCCGCTTGGGACATCGCTGGAACCCAACTGAAACATCACTGGAACCCAGTTGGGACATCACCGAGACTTGACAGGGACACCGTCGGAACCTGACTGGGACTGTTTGGACCCAGTCAAGACCCGCCTGAAACATCTTCGGAACCCGCCTAGAACAATGTATATTAATTTTTAAAAATTGTGTATAAAAAATAATTTTTATAAGTTAATATGATTGGTTGAAAATATAAAAAATATTTGTAATTTTTCGTATGCGCTAAACACCGAAAAATATTTCCAGCAAAAATTATTTTACGTTGAAACAAATAAAACCTTAATGTCATATTTGTTTATGCACTTTTTCTTTTGCCATTTATTGACAGGTAGTATTTCATGAAGAATATGCTAAAAGGACTGGTGAGCTAACACGGCCTGTATTTGTTTAAGACACTAACTCGTTGATTTTCTTCGCTTTTCCGTTGGGATTTTATTCATAATCTTACGGTTTTGTTAAAAAGAATTTTCATTTGGAAATCTGTCATTCCTTTCTTTAGTCTTATTATTATCATATATTTTCCATGTGCTTTAATTAATGTATTATCTTTATTCTTAATCATCCAGTACAACTTATATTTAAGCGTCTTCACATCGTTTTGCAATGTTCATAACTTGTCATTTTGCTCGTCGGTGTTATGTCCGGCTAATCTAGCTGAGAAATTTAGTATGTGCGCATGGTATTTTGTTTATGAAAAATCCTGTAAGATTTGTCTACTTTATTTTCACCCTTTTGATTATTAATTTTTACACTTTTTTTTAAATTATTTATTATTTATTTTTTATAAAAGTTAAAATTAACGTGTTTCAGGTATGTTCCTTGTGGTAGTGGTGCNTTGTTAAAAAGAATTTTCATTTGGAAATCTGTCATTCCTTTCTTTAGTCTTATTATTATCATATATTTTCCATGTGCTTTAATTAATGTATTATCTTTATTCTTAATCATCCAGTACAACTTATATTTAAGCGTCTTCACATCGTTTTGCAATGTTCATAACTTGTCATTTTGCTCGTCGGTGTTATGTCCGGCTAATCTAGCTGAGAAATTTAGTATGTGCGCATGGTATTTTGTTTATGAAAAATCCTGTAAGATTTGTCTACTTTATTTTCACCCTTTTGATTATTAATTTTTACACTTTTTTTTAATTATTTATTATTTATTTTTTATAAAAGTTAAAATTAACGTGTTTCAGGTATGTTCCTTGTGGTAGTGGTGCAAATGGGTCTAGTGGGTGGTCGAATATAGTTCGCTGCTGCAGGGAGCAGTTTTGATCATGGGCTCGTTGGACAGTATTCGAAGAATAGTTTTTTTTATTTTTTTATTTTTTAAAATATTGTTTTTAACTAAAAAGTATTTGTATTGACAAACAGTTAAAATACAAAACTACTTTAACCTTTACATAGTATTTCAATTAGAAAGTCAAAAAACACCCTTTAAAAAGTGTTGACAAACGAAGCCGAAATCAAATTTGATTTGATAAAGAGAGTTGTCGGGTAGGTTGTTGCATTTATTATTGTTTGAAATATGTATTAATGATATGTCAAAAATTAAATAAGAAATGTAGAAAACGTATATTTAAATATTTTGAGAAGAATGTATTACTAAATATGAAATAGAATAATATAGAATTAAATATATTGAAAAGTAAAAAAGTATCTTGTAATATTTATAATTACAATTAACTTTATCAAGTATATTAAATTTATATATCTATTTAATTAAATGTTACTCTTTATAATTTTATAGTTATTTATATAGAATATATAATAAAATTATAAGTTATATATATTTTAAATTAAATTAAATTAATATAAAATACTATAATACATATATAATAATGATGAATATTATAACATTTTTTACGAATTTTAAATATTTAAAATGTAGGAAAAAAATGTAAATAAATAAATAATAAGAAATTTATTAGTGATATATTAAACTTATTAATTAATAAAGCTAGTGTTAATAAATATATTAAATTAATGTTAAAATAATATTAAAATTTAAGTTCATCCTTATTATTATTAATATCTTTACAAAAATAAAATGTTACAATATTTTACGATAAATTACGATTTGTTCCACTACTATTTATTATATATATTTATATAAATTTTAAAATTAAGTTAATATTATATTAACAAATAAAATATCTAAAAAAAATCAAAAATGTAAAATAAAAAATAAAAAATATATATATACCCCTGAATAAAAAAATATATTGTACTTATATATATAGTTCACAAACTAGTGTTAGTAAAAATATAAAAATAATGTTATAATATATTAAAATTACAAACCGGGCGGCCCATAGCTTAGAGCATCCAATGGTCACCGGTGCGATTCGGTTGGGCCCTTCTTTATTTTAATATATTTATAATGTTAACATTATAAATTATTTGTTTGACGATATTTTAAATAGTGGGAAACGTATTTATTATATTTTAAATAATACAAATATAATATAAGATTATTTCAAAACCAAATATTATTTTAACTATTTTTTTTTATGTTTTAGGTATAGTTTTTTTTTTAATTTATAAATATTTATATTATATAGACATTTCATAAATATTAATAACAATTTGAATATATTTATTATATAATTATTTTTATGACTATTTAAATACATTCAAAATTTAAGATAATATAATACTAGAAAAATTTAAAAAAAAAAAAGCGTAAAATGTATGTTTACATTTTAATCATAAAATGTAATAAATTTCAGAAAGTATTATTAAAAGTAAAAAAGTAAAATAAACAGGAATATATTTGTAATCACAATTAAATATATTAAATTATAATATTTTTAAATAATAGTATTTTTAATCTTAAAATTTCATTAAAAAATTTAAAATTTAAAAATATGATATTAAAATACAAATTTTTTACCATAAAAAATATATTCTCATATATTTAGAAATGACAAAATATTTGTAATTAATAATAAAAAATGATTGATGTGATGAAAAGTATAAAAAATTGTTAAAAAGTGTTCGATAAAATATAAAAAATAGAATTTCTTTTTTTTTCTTGATTTAACAAAATCCCCTCCCACCCTTTGCCAAAGACTGCCAATCTTATTATAATGACCTTCAAGATTAACAAACTGCATCCAAACGACCGAAAAGTTTGAACTAAAAATAAAAACAAGTTTGAAATTAAGCACCCAACGTTCGAGTGTTACTAGATGCATGTTGCAGGAAATGGGATATTTGTGATGTATATATAAATTGTGAGGGTTAAAAGTCTGTCCCATACTTTTTTTTTTAAAAAAAAAAAGTCTCCTTTAGGTTTTTTTTAAAAGAATTTTATAAAGTAGTGTTTTTTTTATTATTACTTTGTATAATTAACTTCTGATTATTAATTATTAAGAAAAAAATTTCTTTATTTATGCAGGTTAAAAGTGTTAGATGATCTTATTATAAAGTGAAGTATCTTTGATAAATCAGATTTAATTATTATTTTAATTTTTTGTATTTATAAATATTTCTAGTTATATACTTATGCTAGAATGTAACAGATCTGCTTCCACCAACACTTAATCAGTGTTCGTTTCAGATCAAAAAAAAAAAAAGTGTTCGTTTCCATTCGATGTGCACGATAAGTCCACACTTTTTTTTAATTCCGCTTTGATTAACTTGTGGTAATTAGCAATTTATGGACTTTTAATTACCACAAGTTAATTATTTCAAAAATAAAAACTTGAGTGTCAGTCCAATGAAAAACTGTCTTTTCATAGATTTTTATGATTCTTGGAATTGCAAGAAGTTAACGATCAGCAATAGTGAAAATCTCGGCATTTGTGCTTCAATTTGTTTTTGAGTAATGGTTGCAAACGCACTATACACGAAAGGGCAAAGTATTGAGTTTTAGTTAGAGTTTGAAAAAGGGTTGGGTTGAAAATTTGGGGTTAAAAGTTTTTAAGTTTTGACGTGATATAAAATAAAAAAATGTTATAAAGTTTTTGTATGAAAAAAGAAAAAATTTTGTTTTTTAATGAGTATTTTATTTAAATAATAATAAAAGGTATTTGATGTGATATAAAAAGTAAAAAAAAAAAAATTATTAAAAAAAAATTGATAAAATATCAAAAATTGAGAATGTTTTAAATGTAATTTTTTTTGAAGTTTTAATAATTTGGAGACCATACCTTTGTCAAACATATGGTCACACACGAAGAATACCTAGCAATCTCAATTACAGTTGGGCATTTATAGACACATTGCAAGAAAAGATGCTCAAAAAATATGGGAAACAGGTCTGAAATTTATATGGTCAAGAAGGAAACTCAAGTGGGCCTCTAATTGAAGGGAAATGCTTCCCTATTTACGGTAAATATTTATCACAGTCCAGACTGATGTAACAGTGCATTAGCTTGGGTTTGTGAAGGTGAGTCTCATAATTAAAAATTTTTTTTTTTTTTTTTTTTTTACTTCTGATCCATGCCCAAGCTGATGCACTGTTGCATCAGCCTGGGCTGATGTATACTAGTCCTCTCCTATTTATTGCATAAGTAAATATAAATGACAGCCTGTTGCATCAGCCCAGGCCAATTTTTCTGATTTGGTGGGCCCTATACTATTAAAAAAAAAATTTTTTTTTTTTTTTAAAACCCATATAGCCTGGACTGAGATGACTGCTGAGAATCATTGCTCTTATTGCATTCCTTTTTCCATTTCTTTGGGATGATGTGGCACAATTTTTTTATTAAAAAAAAATGAAGCTAGCAGCCGATTGAGCAACTCAAAATCTCTCTTAAATTTGCTTTCTCTCTCCTGCTTTAATGACACCAAAACAACTTACATGCATTAATGAAATTTTTCAAAAACCAAATCAAAATCATTTGGCTCTCTCTCTCCCTCGCTCTCTCTGATTCCTCCTCTTCATTCTCTCTTTGGATTTCTCCCCCAAAATCAAACTTGCATCATACAAATCAAAACCCAAATCAATACAAATCTTCCCCTATTTTTGTTTTCCATTTTTGGACTTGCCAAATCTTCCCCCATTTCCGTTCTCCACCGTCAGCAAAGACTCAAGCCGGTGACGTCCTTCTCTCGACGAGTGCTACACAAGGGTAAAATATGCATAATATCGTTGAATTGCTTTTCATCTTTCAGAAGAAACCAATTATACAGTCCTTATTTTCAATCAGATAAGAGTAATAAATTCTTAAATGCATTTTTTTGGGTTCATTCTAGCAACTAACGATTATGAAAATTATTATTAAATGCATTTTAAAAATTATGAAAATTCTGAAACACAATCTGGGTTCCATCTCAATTTTTTTTTTAAAAAAAAAAAAAGATAAACATAAAATTTCATTTACTTAAACTGCAGAAGCTAACTCCTTTCGTAATTTGCAACTCCAACTTCATTTCTTGATAGCAAAAACCACCAAGAAACTAAAATTCATTTTCGCCCGGGACACAAGAGACAAATGCAATACTAGGAGAATAAAAAAAAATTATTAAATGTAAAAAATCACTTTTACCACACACATAACTCCGATCGAGCAAATTTGTGGGTTTTGCGTCCCTGGTTTGCGTCAAGAGAAGAACATCGCCGGCTTCAGTCCTTGCCGACGATGGAGAACAGAAATAGGGGAAGATTTGGTAACCCCGACAGTGGAAAACAAAAATGGGAGAAGATTTGTATCTGACTTTTGATTTTCATAATGCACATTTGATTTTGGGAAAAAATCCAGAGAGAGAACGAAGAGGAGGAATCAAAGAGAGGGAGGGAGAGAGAGAGTCAAATGGTTTTGATTTGGTTTTTGAAAAATTTCATTCATGCGTGCAAGCTGTTTTGGTGTCATTAAAGCAAGAGAGAGAAAGCAAATCTAAGAGAGATTTTGAGTTGCTCAACTGGTTGCTAGCTTCATTTTTTTTAATAAAAAAATTGTGCCACATCATCCCAGAGGGATGGTAAAAAGAATGCAGTAGATAAAGAATCATTTCCCAAGTCTAAAAGTAAAAACAAGACAAGTGCAGGGGCATTAACCAATGTGGTTCAAATTTTTTCTTATAGATCCTGGTAGGATTTTTTAAACAGTTTGTGGGGGCATGGCCACACTGGCCTACATGTTTTTCCGCTGCTGGCTCTTGCAACTCCTGGAGCTAGTAGCCTTGTTTGTTTGCTAAACAATTTCTTCCCTTCCTTTTTTTGTCTCCTTCAAAGTGAACACTTCTAATATTCTATTAATCACTTCTGACAACTTTTTTATTTGTTATATTACATTATTTACTTTTTATTATTAGTTAAATAAAAAATTTACTAAAAAAAAAAAAATTTTATTTTTACTATACAAAAAATTTATAATATTCTTCTTACTTTATATTGCATCACTCATTTCTTATTATTATTCCAAAACAAAAACCACTTTTAACTATTTAACAAACACACTCCATGAATGTCATATTGTGACCCCAAAGCTGACGTAAACAAAGAAGGTACATGACCCACCATGGAAGTTGTCAAGTTTACTTTGATCATTTATAGCCGATCTATACTCATCTATATTATGCCAATGCAAGTCTTCCGCTCCCTCCACTGACTCTACGTTTGGTGCTTGCGACGTCGCTGTACTGGAAACCATCAGCATGCTCTGAGCTTAGGCGGATCACTGTTCCACATGGTAGTACTTTTTCCTCTCTTTTTTATGATCAATTTCCTTCAATACGCTTAATCCTGTGAATCCCAAACTACTTTTCCTAGTATTTGGCTCTACTAGAACTTCTTCATCATAGGGTTTTAACTTTATTTTCAATTCTGTTTTTTTTTTTTTTTTTCTTTCAATTTAAAGGTGTCTCTGGTTGGTTTCCAAGAAAATGTGGGTTAAGTCTTTTAGATTTTTCATTACGTTATCATCAAAAAGAAAAAGAAAAAAAAAAAAGAATTAGGTTTTTGATATTTGGTGTAGGACGTAAAAAGCATAAAATATTAGGCTTCAATAGTATTCCTAGTTCTGCATGGGCATACCAAAAGACGCATTTCCAACCTTCTTCTTAATAGTTAGTTTTGGAAAATTATATAATTTATTTTTACCCTGGATTGGTTGAGAATAACTGAATGCTGCAAGTTGAATTTTTCCCATTTTCAACTGAATCAACTCACTTGCTTCGCTGTATTGCATGCAATTTTGAAGAATTGAGGTGGGAAGTTCTCTCTTTTCTATTAACAACGGATTTGTGCTCCTAGTCTTTTGGATAGGTTGCTGATATTGGGCGTCCAAAAATTTAGTGAAAGGCTTCCAAGACCTGGAAATAATGATTGCACTGAGTTATAATTAACTTGTGAATTTGGTGGTATATGGATTAGTCATTTGGTTGCGAATGTTAAGATTTTATCATTTACACTGGACAACCAATGAACAATCAGTTGTTTGGCCTAGCAGTTGATAAACCATCACTCTTGAAGAGAATTTTGGGCAACTAGTCTTTTGGGCTCAGATTCCTACTAAATCTGAGATAAATCTTTTGGATATAGTTATGACTCATGAGTTGCAGTATACGAGGCAATGCATATCATAGAGGCTTAAGTTATGTAGGTGAAACACAACATCTGCCGGAATGATTCCAATGAGCTCTAACTGAAATGAGCTGCCTCCCCTTCTAAGAACAAGGCGAAGGGTGAGTTTGTGGATTCAAAACTTCCTCAGTGCGTAACTTACCAATTAAAAAACATCCACAACTACTTCCCCGGCCAGCATCCTGGAACTAGGTAGAGTTTATGTTGTACTTGTGCACATAACAACTCTTGTTGAGTTTGCTGTTACTCATATACTCTCTATAGTTTATGTTACAGATATACATAGGTATGTGGCAACATAAAACCTCATATGTCAATGGTTCTTGAAATTTCATACATCAATGGCCCCCGGTACCCACACAAATCTAAAAATACCATCCATATAAAAATAAAATGTTCTTTTTTCCTACTTTTTAAAACCCTAATATCTGACGTGGAATTTCATAATGATTATGAATTTGATGCATTATATAGATATGGAGAAATGAACTTTGGACAAGTATTTTAAAAATTAATTTTTGGGTGTGGATTTGGAGTTTTGGATATTTATGAATTGGCGTTTAGTTTTTTTTTTTTTTTTTTTTTAAGGCAAGGGTTTTGATTAAACCCGTATGTTAAGGAAACAAATATAAGCAAAGAAGGAAATAATCACCAACGTTCACAAATCAAATGAAAAAGGAAAACTCCAACGGTCTCATTCCCTCTGCAACATTATTTTCCATGTATAGAAAAATCACCATTAATTCATACAAATTATGTACCCCAATTTCTTTGTATAAATACCCCACCATGTAAGTCGATAATAATCAAGTAAATACTGTCTTCTTCTTCATTCATCTCTCACTAGTCACATCTAGGCCCCGTTTGGTTTGCGGAATAGGTTGTTTGGTAAGTGCCAATTCATAGGAATAGTTATTCCCATAGGAATACCTATTCCCTTACGAAGAGGAATAGGTATTTCTTTTAAAAATGAGAGGAATACCTATTCCTTTCCTATGGGAATAAAATTATTACACCCTTTTCTCCTTCCGATCTTAACGCGAATAAAAGAGCCGGTGAAGAACTCTGGCCTTGTCTTGTTCACTCGTGTCCCCCTTCGTCATCTTCATCTTTCCAAGACCCAGGTATCTTCGTCATCCGCTCCATTCATTTCTTCGTAACCTCTCACCTCCCATCTTCTTTCTCTCATCCCCTATCCTTGTTGTCTCTATACTCTATTATCTCATTTAATGTGTTTTTTTTTTTTGAATACCTCTCTGTTTCTCTATATCTCGTGCCATGTCTGGTGTGTTTAATGGGCTGTCTGATACTACCCTCCGGGTGCTGTTTTAGGCATGATTTTTTTGTATCTCACCGAATGGCGTCTTGGTTTAGGATTTTTGGTGGTGCCTATGTTGTTGCTAATTTCCAAATGGGTGGTTGTGGGGTGTGAAAAGAAAAAACTTCACGGATAGGAAGAAGGCAGCCAGATTCGTTAAGTGTAGAAACAAAAAAAATCCTCTCTTTCTCTGGTGTTATCTTTGGGGGATGGAAACCCAGCCCATGAATGTTATCTCCATGGATTATATCTCAATGAAATAAAAATCCATAGAGAGTAAACCATCCGGGTAATCGCAGAGTGGTTGGGTGAACTTTCTGGTGGAAATTCTGGATGGGTATTTGCGGTTTAGGGATTTTAAAAGTGTATTTCCCGGTGGTGTCTGTGGATGGTGAAAAGAAGAAATTCATGGGGGGAAGAAGGGCAGATTGGTAGACCATTAAAAAAACAAAAAAACTGGTACAGCCCCACGTTAAATGGACTTTGTTTGCGTTGTTACATGGACTTGTGTCTTTCTTATTGGAACTTCCATACTAACTTTGCTAATTATGGACTTGTGTTGTTACTTTCTTTGGTTTTGGGTGGGCCATATAATCGACAGCAGAGGATCTTTTATTGGGTATTTTGAGTCTCCTGGAACAAATGGGTACAAATTAAAGTTCTTATTCTCTAACACTTATAACTTATAAATAGAGGAATATGGTATTCTTTTGTTTACAGTATGGACGGATTAAGTTCGGCTACAAGGGACATGATAAGGAACGAGGAAATTGACTTCGTGTTGAAGTGTTTGGTTTGGATATGTTGTCGGTTGTTATTAATTTCTTTGAATTGTTATTGCATTTGATGGCAGTAGTACTTATATTCCAAAGAAAACTTCCTTGAAGCTACATACTTAATGATTTTTATTCAAGGCCAAGGGGACGCTTCACCGTTTAATATATGAAAGTTCCTGAGTTCAAAACCTTTGACTCATCATTTCACCCCATCTTTCATTAAATACTTTTCACTCGCGCTTGGACACTCTCACTCTATTCAAAAGGGAGTTCTGAGTCCAGGTCATGAGGGGAGTGTTAAGGTAAGCCCAAGCACGTTTTACTTATCGGATTATAAATCACTTTAAAATAAACACGAGGTAAAAAGGATGATTAAAGTAAGAAGGATGGACAAATGCGGCGAAGAAAATAAGCTTAAAGGAAAGTGTCTTCGGTGGATTCTCTCACTTGCAAATGTAAATAACTGTTTAAGTTTCTTGGACACCCGTCACACCTAAAACTGGTCAAACTTTCTAACTCAGAAACTCTTGATTGAGGCAAACTTTATATGTCATGTGGAAAGATAAGACGAAAATCCAACTCGTTGGTATTCCTCACACAAATTCCAATCTCCAAACTTTTTGGGGGTTCAAAACGAGTTGGCAAGTAACCTCCGTCCGCAGCTCGCTCATGCAGCTCCGTACCGGACGGACCCAGATTAGTTCGTTTCACTTCCGCAAAATGGCGGTCCCGCAGACTCGTTCTGCCAGCGGTCTTCCGGACGGCACCTGCCAGTTCGTATTTTTACTCCGAAAGGGTGCCGCAGCACTCGCTCGCAGTTCGGTCCGGGACGACCAACACTGTTCACTCACTTATAAATAAGCCAAGAGAAAGACCGCGATTTTTCCGCCATTCTTCCGATTTTTCTTCTTTTCTCCCCATTTTCTCTCTTCTCCGCGTCATATGGGTTTATACCGAAACCCTTCGGTAAAGAATTCTTAAGACAAGGCGCTCCAAGACACATTTCTAACACCGGGAACAGAGATTCCTTGGCGTTGGAAACCTAACTTCACCGATCGATTTGAGGTAAAATTTCTGAACCCTAATCCTCAATGCTCTTGGGCTATAATTTGAGATTGTATAGCCTTAGGTATGCTTATTTTTCTTAGGGTTTCCATTGATTTTTGGCACTTCTCTACATCGGATTTGAAGTCTCCGAGCTCACAACTCCGGATCTTCCAGGATTGGAGGTAAAAGCCCAAAACCCTAGATTTTTTCCTAATTAATATTTTGGGATTTTATGATGTCTCACCCTAGTAATCTCACTATGGGTTAGTTAAATAGATGATTCTAAGCTTGCATTGGGAAATCTACGAATTCTATGGGTTGCTTATGGCCACATCTGATGCTTGTGTATTCAAGTGTCCTAGCCTATTGGGTATGTTTGAGTTGAGATTAAAAGTTGTGAAGTTATTGATGTTGAGAATGTATCATGCAGCGGGCATTGCTAGAGCATTGGGGCCTAGGAATTAATTCAACAGCGGAAAAAGGGGTAAGTATTTATTACTACTGAGAGAGTAGATAACACCGACCTTACCGCTATTTTTATGTTTTCGTTTTTAAAACGTTTAGCAGATGTATGTACTTGCTTACAACAAAACAAATGCTTTTATGCAGATTCGAAGAAACAAATAATGATTCTAATAAGTCGAACGATTGATATCTGTGGGACAATATGTGATTTGTGCTTTCGCTTACCTTCTCTGAGATTATGATGGGTTTGGAATGAGTGGATTGAATGAAATGAGTTTTTGAATGATTTGTTGTGATTTATACTATGGGGATAAAGAATTGATATGCTTGATTTTTTGGTATTGATTGGCTTAGTCGGATATTCGAGAAAGATACTATGGAAAAAAGATTGATTTGATTAAGTTTCATGAGTTCTTATTGAGCTTTGTATTGAGAAAAGAATAATGACAAAATGTTGTTGATGTTATTCAACAGAGCATGTAGTATGACATGACCATAAAGTCCAATATTAGAGACCGTGCCATGGGGGGTCCGTACTCGTGTGCATAGGCTCGGAGCGATTTGTAACTCGTGTGTCAGGATATTGAGACCACTGCCATGGGGGGCTCCGTACTCATGTGCTAGACGAGGATTTCTTTACTCGCGTGTGTCAGGATATTGAGATCGTGCCACGGGGGTCCCGTACCGCCGTGTGTGCCAGGCATGACGGACCTGTACTCGTGTGTCAGTAGCCATCTGCATCTTCATGGTTTGGTCATTTATACTGATGTTTTGTGATGTGATTTATGTGGATTTTTCCATCAGACGTAATTAGTATGCATATGGGGTTGTAGGGCAGTCCCATATTGTATATTTTGTACGGTAGTTGCATATGATGATTTTATTGATCTTCTTATAGACATATGTGATCGTACTGCTTACGAGTTTCGCCACGGGCAAAGAACCGATGTATAATCTTTCTCTCTTTT
>FXXK01003157.1:7121-19285 GCA_900184695.1 Betula pendula
TCTCTCTTAGCAGCCAGTTAAAAATTGAAGGTAGACTGGTCGATCAATATATTCTTGGAGTCGCTCTCACCCGGCTGAAAAACTACAGGGCAGCAAGAAAATGCTTGCAGTAGTTTTCTTCGCTGCATCCGTTTGATTTGCTACAGAACACAGAAAGTTCCAATGAAAAGAAAGGGAATCCGATATTACAACATCATTTTCCTTTATAAAAAATACAAAAAGAAAAGCCAATCTGAGAAAAAAAAGAACCAAGACGAGAATACGCGGAAATGCGCAATAAGAAAAAAAGTGAACATGTGAGAGGATCCGAACGAATTCTGCTTTCATTCCTTTTCTTTTACTTTAGCGCTAGGTTACTTACGTAGGTCTCAAATCAGGCAGGCTGTATACCATTACGGCTCACGAGCAGAATCTTTGAAATTTTTCATTTCTTCGCTGGCTTGGACCATGTCCCGAACAATTCTCAGTACATATGGCGCAAGAACGATTCCACATATCGAGGTCGGAATGGGATCGGGTGTTTCACGTCTCACCTTAGTCCGGTTTTGTCTTGAATTCCGATTGATGGAACAAGAAGGAAAAATTTAACTATTGGATTTTGTGACTCGCCCCGGCTACGGTCCTTTGGACCTTCGCCCGCCGCCACCAGTGGATAGCAAGCAAGCCCCCTATGTTGGTTGTCCTTTCCCCTTTCATAATAATAAGGTAAGCATTCAAAGCCCAGCAAGAAAAGGCCCTTTACTATAGATAGCTAACGCGCCTATATATAATATTAGTAAAAGCAACCTTTCGCTTTTATGAGGGAGATATAAAAACAAAGCAACCGTACTAGGGGCTCGGAAAGCCAACAAGCAACGGATTGAGCTGCACGCTAGAAAGCCGTGCGCTAACGAACAAGCAAGGGACGAGCGCGCTAGCGCTGAAAAGCCGTTGGCGCTTTAAGCAACGCGCATCCGTTTTCTTGCTGCAGTAGTTTGATTGCTCCTTAGCTTTTCTAATAGATAGAAAGGGCTTTCCCACCGTAGGTTAGGTTCTTCAAGACACTATTAGTCAAGCTTTGATTTGTGAAAGCCAGCTGAAAAGCGGATGCGCGCTACTAGCGCGGCCGCTTCGCTTTTGTTGCGGGAGCTCGCTGCTTTGAATTTGTACGGAGTGGTGCTTGCCCTTAGTTGGGTTGGGATGAAGGGCATTTCCATCGCGAAGGATTCAACCAGCCACAGGTTCCCCACGGCTACCTTTGTTACGGACTTCACCCCAGTCGAAGACCCCCCGTGGTATGCGCCAATAAGACCACCAAAAACCTTTGTGGCACTAGTGGTACACAGAAGTCATGGGTGATCATTGGTCCGATGCTTCGGGCGAAACCAATTCCCAGGGTGTGACGGGCGGTGTGTACAGGGCCCGGGTCCATATTCACCGCGGCATGCTGATCCGCGATTACTAGCGATTCCAACTTCATGTTCCCGAGTTGCAGAGAACAATCCGAACTGAGGCAATCTTTCCGGATTCACTCCGCCTTACAGCCTTGCTTCCCATTGTAATTGCCATTGTAGCACGTGTGTGGCCCAGCCCATAAGGGCCATGCGGACTTGACGTCATCCCCACCTTCCTCCAGTATATCACTGGCAGTCCTTGCATTAATAAAGAAGAAACCCGAGGGTGTTTGGGCTTTCATCTTTGCAGAGTGACCCAGGAAAGCCAGATCGGGAGAACCGGGGGGTAAGACGATAAAAGAGAGAAGATGTTAATGCAGATACTAACGTCTTCGGCTATCGCCTGCTCATCTCTTAGTTACATGGAAGCCCCCCTCTTAACTTGCTTCCTATAGACAGAGAGAGAAGATGCAGAAGAAGCAAGAGGAAGAAGCTGCAGCTAGAGTCTGCGTCTGGAGCCTCTGATAGTGCCGTAGCAGAGCTGCCTACTAGCTACTCAGATAGCAATCCAACAAGCAAACTCGCGAGGAAAGGGATTCTAGCCCTAAAAGAGCTACCAGTGCAGGGAAGGAAATGAATGATAGTCATAACTCCTTGCCCCATCCCACTGCCAATAAGAGGACAGCTGAGAAAGATATGGACCATTCTTTCCATTTCTCCTTGACAAAGGGGGCACAGTGTAGCATAGTCGTCCATTTGTCTCATGAAGGCACTTACCCTGGATTGAACTGGAAGGGCCTCCCAAGCTATCCTCCACACCAACAGTTTTAATCTATCTTGAAGTTTTGCGTTCCATAGGATGTTCCACTCTTTTTTACTTAGTGGACTTTGAATGTTAAAACGATGAGCTTGGTCCGCGTGGTAGGCAGTTTTGACAGAAAATCTACCCTTACTATCCGGGGTCCAAATTGCCACATCCTGCTCCTCCCTCTGAGGGATATGCATGTTTAGAATAGCCTGTGCACTTGGAGGGTCAAACAAGTTTCTGACTAGATCTTCTTTCCAGGTTCGGGAATCCTGGTTGATAAGGTCTGCCACTAACGTCGGAGATTCTGGTCTCTGTCCTTCATTTCTAGGTCTAGGCCAAAAATTATGGGGGTTTGGGATCCATGGATCCTCCCAGATGTTAATTGATCTGCCATTTCTGACCGAGAAGCAAAGGCACTTACTAAGGAGATTCCTCGTTTGCATGATTCCTTTCCAACACCAGGAGGCGTCATTAGGGATCCTTCCTTGCATTAAATTTTAGTGGCGAAAGTATTTGGCGCGCAGGGCCCTAACCCATAATTTGTCCGTATTATTTTGGTTGAAAATCTTTCGGCCATGCCTTTGGATTAACCAAATCAACCTTCGTATAACATGTCGTTCCAATTGAACCGCGTGTTTCCAATAGGAGACGATCATTCGTTCGTGTTGGTGTTCATCGGCTGACATTCCTGGTCTAACCTGGCAACCTCATCGTGTGGTCCGAGGAGACATTTGAAAAGCGAATACAAGTATAGGAGCCAGAAGCAAGCACGTCCACCAAAGCTAAAGAAGCGTCTGCGTTTCGTTGGAAGATGTATCACTTCGGTCATCGTTGCCTCCCAAGGATGGAATTCGCTAGTAGACAACTGAAAAAGGATAGCTATGTTGAAGGGAACGACCAACCAAGGCTCCGCACAGATTCGCGTTGTTGGGCTTCGATGGTTACTCTCGCAAGGTTCACACTGTGCGATTCTCCACATTGTCAGGGCTCGCCACGCATTCGAGACGCGGAAGAGGCCTCCAAGTTTTGAGAGAACAGATGCCGAAACAAGCGATATGGACTAGATAGCAAAGACTGGTGTCCGCACCTGATACCTCGACGTTGCGCTACGGAAAAATAGGGCAACTTAGTCCGAACGTTTCCATCCGGAAAAGAATCGCATCTCTGCTCATGAAACAAGCCAATGTGGTACTATATGAGCCAAGCAATTGAAAAATCGCGAGACAGAACTATCCTCACTCCACGACTTAGAGTGTTAGGCGCACTGTTATAATGCCATGATATAAATAGTGGACGCGCATTATCTCTGTATGCGCTAACAGTGCTGAAATTCATACCGACTATTAGCAGTCCAGGTAAATATTCACGTGAGCGTATGAACATTAATCTCATCCCTGGAGCCGGGCTTCCCCCTTAACAAAAGACGGGCTCTGGTACCGGGATTAGGGACCAGGCATTATGAACTGACAATCACTTTAGACCCACAAGAAAGACCCCAACTCATGATTTGATCGACATCAACCTTATCTTCATTAATATTATTCTATTATGAATAAAGGTATCCATACATACCCCTACTTACGTAAGGTAACGGAAGCTTGGCTTCTAAGTGTAATATCACAGAGATTGTGCTTTCTCTCTACTATAGTTCGTTATTGCAGCGCAAGGGATCGACGCCGATAAGTATCGCTATAGAAGGAGGAATAAAATAAAGATAAATGGGAGCGTTTCCCGGTAGGCTCTTCACCTCTCTTTCTTCTCCCTAACAGAATCCAACATCAACTATCTTGGCGGTTATTCGATCCTTATATCTAGCTAAGGTCAAATTCTAATGATTGCTCAGAAACGTAAGTCAGCTGCTCCGCGTTGTGAAGTCCCGGATAATATGGTAGCAATAGCCGATACCGAGAAGGATGACCAGGAATTCAATTGTCACACCTGCTCATCGTGTCATCGATCCGCCCACCCGCCCTCTACGGAATAAGCCGGAGAGAAGTCCTATTGGAAGTGAACGGAGTCAACTCAAAGGTAATGGAGTTCGAAGGGCAAGTGTCCAGGTGCTTAAAAGAGAAAAGGGAGCGAAGGGATAAGCGTGATTAATGTTCGATACAATAAGGAGAGCTCCCAAGCCGATCGATACTGGTTCGTGTCGGAACTCGATTAGTGGAACAGGTTTTAGCGGTTATAGGTCTGTTTTAGGTTTAGCTAGGGGAAAATCGGTGAGCGCCTATATCGGCGTAGATAAGGGTACAGGTAATAAGGCTCCTAATTCACTCGCTTTGTCCTTATCATCGCCTTTTGTAGTTAGAAAAGAAAGAGGAAAGGTATCGGTAGCTGCTTCAACCTCCCCGGCTCTTAGCAGGGAGCCGAGGAGCGACCGACTCTTGTTAGGGGAATGAAAAGGCAAGGCGACAGAGAGGAGGAAAGATGAGAATTCCAAGAAAGCACTGGCAGAGACAGAAGACAGGGAGTTGATCAAGAAGACCTTCCCTTCTCGGCTTAAAGGCCAAACCCACTTTTAAAGAGGGAGCTCTCACATACTAGTAGCTCGAGTACGGTTCTGTATGTTATGGAGGGGAGGTCAGGGAAGAAGGCTTTCAAGAAAGCGCTCTCCGGTATCGACTGAAACCTTCGAGCTCATGTAAAAAAGACAGAACTTGGATTTCATAGTGGTAGATCCCGTTATACAGTAAATATTAGTTTATAGTCTTCTAGAAACACTGCTTTGCCAGCGGTTCCCCCCCCCCCGGTAAGTCTAACCTGCGCTTCTGAGGAATCAGAAAAGTCGCCTCTCGTAAGGGATCCGTATTTTTCGTTAAGCCGCTCCTGCTAGCCGTTAGTCGGCCTCTGCTACGTGATCTAAAGGTGATTACTTTCGCATCCAGCTGATCCATGGGCCATCCCTGACTGACTGGGCCACCTCTTCCTTGGTTAGAGTGTTTTCTCATTATAGTGATCGTTCCATTTTTGTATATTTAATATTACTGAAGCGAGGACGCTTATTCAGCTTTTAGTTTATTTTGGTTTAAGGTGTGAGGTTTCGTTCGTCGTTCTCCAAGCAAACGACTTCCCGTCGCTCATTCGTTCAAGAAGTGTTGGTGTTTTTTTTTTAGGCCGGTTGTTGTTGGGAAGCGAAACAAGATATATGGGGTTAAGCGACCCTCACATCATGGATAGGCTTTCTCTACTTTACAGCAGGTATCCACAACCCTGGCCGGCGATGTCGACCTTTGATGGCTCCCCAGCTTCGGAAAGGAAATCAAATGGGGTTGGGTGTTCTTTTTCTCTCAGGTATGTGGAGGTGTCCATTTTTGCTATATTTAATCTATTTACTGCAGAACGCGAGGAGAAGTCTTACTTGAGCCTTTAGGGAGGATCTCCTAGTACACGTTCCAAGCTAGAGTGTAGGCCGTGCCCTATTTGTTCAAAGGGATTGTATCTTTCATACACTTCGATGGTAGGTGACTTCAGTAGCCAAATCTTAGATAGATGTACAAATGATTGTTATCTAGTCTTTCTCATTGTCTTGTACCATAATTCACTGATCTGTTTTGTTAAGGATAAGGGAGATGCGAGTCATGAGTCACGGTGAGAGAATAATGAACTACATCTGCCGTTTCTTATCGGACAGTGAGTGACGTCGAGACGCATTGCACAGCCACGAGTGCAAGAGCAGATGACTCCCATGTGAACATTATGAAGCATATGAATGGTGACAAAGACCAAAAAGACCATATGGGTTCTCCCTATTAGACCCGAACCTTTTAAACGAACCCGAAGGGCATTATAGTTTTTGTGGGGAATAAGGGACCGTCCTACTAAGTGTCCAAATCCGGGCGCTTTACGGGGCAAGCGTATCGGGTCGAAATCCCATGTTCCCGTAAACGGGAAAAAGGTTAACGCCCAGCCCCCTGTTATATTGCTTTTTTTTTTTTCTATCCTTTAAATGGCCTAGGACACTGGGGTAACACTTGTCTGTATATAGACAATCGATGGGGCCAGGTTGGTGGTAAAGGGCTTCTCCCTTTGGGGTGGATAAAGAGAAGCCTGGTTCGGTGTGAATAGGCGGGCGAAGAAAAGATAGCGTGCTGGTACCTGGGAAAGTGGGTCCCCAAGTTAGGTAAACGAAATTACCAACCGAAGTTAGCCCGCCGGTAAAGGTAGGTAAGCAATCTTACTTATTGAAGTTGCTCTGACCTCTTGGGGCTTCGTGGGAACAATGGAAATCCGAAGTTTTTCAAAGAATGGAGAAAGCGTTAAAGCCTTACCACGGCCGCGGCAATAACCATTGACCCCTCTAAGGTATGACCAACTCCTGGTTCTGGTCCTTATTGGTTTTGTTTTTTGTGTTGAATAGAAAGAAAATAGGCCGTTTCCAACGCTGGCCCAAAATCCAATCCGCGATTTCACCTATGGATGGCTCCAAGCTTTTGGGTTAAGTAAAGGGAAAGTGAATCAGAGTGGATCTTTAATTTCCTTGTTTAGAATTTAGGATGTTTATAGTCATTTCAAATTAATGGGGGTTAGTGGGTTCCAGTTTGATGATAATTAGGTTTATACAATATACGGGACCGAGGGGAAAAACCAGAAGTAATTATAGGGGCCTAGGTTTCCTCTGGAGCTTCCAGGTATGGGGGGGTTTGGGTGGGTTTCCTTCCTTTCTTTATTTTAAGCTGCCTTCTCCAGATAAAGGGGTTTAAACGTTTAATGGTTTTTTGCTTGTTTAAAAGTGCCCAGCTTTTTCTTAACCTCTCCTTTTGGCTTTGGAAATCCCCAAGGGCCCCATAACACCCTTTCAAAAAAATCGGTTTTTGAGAAAAAGGTACTCAAATCAAGCGGGGACAAGTTTGGGGTTTTTTTTTTTCCCTTCCTCCTCCTTGCCTCTCCTGAATTGGAAAACGATCCAATACATGCCTCAACTTTGTGGGTCCACTCTTACCCACAAAGAAAAGCAGATTGGTGTGGTAAGACAATAAATTAACTCCACTCTCTGAAATGGAAACGGCCGTTTTTTTTTACTCGTGAGATTTAAAGCAGCTTGTTGAAACCAACCCTCCACACAAAGTCCCTTGCGAATTTTTTTACCTCTCTCGCAATTTTTTCCTTTGGCGTCCCTACTTCTCCCTGGGTTCCGAATGGGGGGTTCCGCTACTATACATGAAAAATTTGAAAATTTCCTTATCCCATAGTACTCGTTGGTAAAGCTCAAAAGGGAAAAACCGAACCCAAACAATTTGTTTTTGGAGATTTTCTCCACTGAATTGGTCTGAAATTTTGTGGGACCATTTCCGTTATAGGTAAAATAATGGGCCCGCAAGAATCCGGCCTCCTCTTACAGTCCTTAACATAGTCCTCTTCTTTTTTTCCAAAACTGGAAATTAGAAAATAATCCTATGTTCCCATTCCCACGATCTGTTCGAATTTCTATTATGTTGGGCTCCCCAAATTCTCTGCAGACGGGTTTTTTAGAAAATAAAAATCCCTTAACCAATAGTTTACCTCAGTTTTGAAACTATGAAAAAATGGTTCCTCCCTCCAAGGGTTTTCCCGAAGCCGAATCTTCAATATCCTATCAACTTTTGAAGCTTGCTGAATTCTACGAGCCCACCCCTCCGTTCCCCGTTGGTAAAGCACCTCCCTTCACAGAACACTGTCCCCGTCTTCGGAGTCCTTCTACCTTCTTGGTCTTTCCTCCGACAAAGAAATTTTTCGGCTGGCGTTTCGGTAGCAGGGTTTGGTCCTGTGAAAGAAACCAGTCCCCTTGCTGTTTTTGTGGCCTTGGGTTTCCCCCTCCCCCCATCAATTCGCAGGGATGCCATTTTGCCCCAATAGACCTGTGTTTCCCCAAACTAGGATCTTTTAATTCCTTTTCCTTTCCTTCTTCCCCTGGGTACTACGTTGAAAGTCAGGTCCCAATTCCTGTTTTGGAAAGTTCCTGGTTTCGGTATCAATCTCCCATTGGTGGTCTGGTTTGGGACTCCTTCCTTCTTCGTCTTCGTCTTCTCTTTATGCTTCCGGACCGTTAACTGTATTGCAATCAGGGGCCAAAAAGCACGTGAAATTAAATTCCTGAGGCTCCCCGTAAAAAGAAAGTTTGGTAGATCAATTGAAGAGAATTAAAGGCCTCCTTATCCAGAAATAGAACGCGCTGGTCCCCAGTTTGAAAGTGGTCCCCAATGATCACTCTTTCTTACCCCCCCCCCCACCCGCCGCGGGACCCCCCAGCTAACATATCACAACTATCCGAGCCGGCATCAAATCGGAGGCGTGAAGCAAGATGCCCAGCGGAAGACGGCCCGCAGAGCTGGGCGCTCCTTCCCACCGCGTCCCCTTCTTGTAGTGTCTGAGATATATAAGCGAGTGCACGGAAAAGAACGGGAACGTGGGTCGATCCTATTCTATGGCGAAGCATCCGAAGCAGTAGACTGCAACACTCACAAGTATCATTTTGCCCGAGATGATAAGGAGCATTCGGTGGAACGAATGAACTAACACCTTGCTTCTGGATAGATGTGTTGGGACAGGAGGTCGTGGTACCTGCTGCCCACCCTTCCTCCTCTGCTTTGAGAACGTGGTGAGACGGAGATGTGGGCAGAAGGGGGGGGTCCTCATACGAGCGCACACTTACTGGAGCAGTCGGAACTGGGAATGGTCGAGAACTCCCCTGTGGGTCAGAAAAATAATAAGACCGAGAGCTTTACCTTAGAATAGGGCTTTGAATTGGTAATTGATTTTCTCTAGTGATTGGAAGGAGGGGCGCCTGGGTATGTATAGAAAGGCAAGCAGAGGGTAGAACCTTCGAATGGGAAGGAGAGGCGGCACCTCGGCCAGGGAGAAATGGGAAAGTCGTCAAGAAAACCGTCATTCCGACGACCATGTGTAAGGACGAGCGTAACGGCTTCTCGCGTTGTAGTTTTCAGGAGCCTAGGCAGCTATCGAAGAGCGTAGGAGAAGAGAGCAAAGGAGGAGCCATAGGCTTCCTTTCTCTTTCTTTTTCTTTTTCTCATGCTAGTGAGGATTTGTAGATAAGTAGGTATCATCACTTCTTTACGTCCCCTGCCTTAAAGTCTGCCTTTCTTCTATTGGATTGATTGCTCGTAGCGCACTTGTAGTTTCCTTTCGCTTGGTCAGAGCCCGTGAAGGAGAGGAGAGAAATGGCAATCTGGGTACATAGATCTCCATCCACTATTAACCAGAGTTATGTCCAAACGCCTCCAAATAATTGCCTGCACCATCCTTCCCTTGTTGGTTGACCCAAGTATAAGGGATTACCGTGAGTAGCCAAGATCAATTGAAAGTCCACATTAATCGCGTGCAGGCTCCGGAAGGCCTTCAGTTTGAGATAAGGGATACTCTTTTCTCAGGGTGGATTCGAAAATAGTGTTAAAGTCCCCCATGACCAACCATGTGGGAGAGAGATAGAAATTCCTATCTCAGTGAATTCCTGCCACGTCCTCATGCCGATGGCAAAGCTTGAGCCCATGCATAGACCACGAAAAACATCCAAGAATGTCCTAGTTTTTTGGTCCCGAAACTAGAACATGGTATCTGTTCTTGAAGAGGACTGGACTCCTCTATATACACAGGCTCCTCCCTTCCAGAGAATAAGCCAAAATACCCCCAGACATGCTCTAAAACAACCCCAGAAAAAGAAGAGCAGAAGATACATAAATAGAATTGAGAAAACCAATTTTATTGATAATATCTGAACCACTATCCACAGAGAGTCCTGGTTTATAATATTACCATAACATCTGGCATATGATAAGATTGATTGGAATAAAACTGCCTGAGGATGAAAGAGGGGTAGTGAATAGAACCCTCGTGTTCCAATATGAGATCCTCATTTGGGGAGAAATATAAGAATGGAGTATCACCACTCTTAGTAATGCCCGCTTTTGGTTTCCTTCCAAAAATCAATATCACCTCCTCGCGTAACATTTACGTTTATTAATTGTAGATCTTTTAAATGAAGGTCGGATTTCCCTAATGGAGAACGTCCATTTAGTAGTACAGCACGGACCCCAATTAGGCGGGTGGATGGATGAGCGCAACGGCTGCACTGTCTTGAGAATGAGATAAAGACAAAGACGGTCAACGGGTCTTGCTCAATTCTAAAACATCCTCCCTTAAGCCGATCGCTCACTATCAACCACTTAATCCTTCTCAAGACATCTTCTCCTCCTTGATAACCGGACTAACTACTTCAGGCTGCACAATAGGAGATCGAGCCGAAGTTTTGACGAAGTTCGCCCCAGTCGTAGATTTCGAGGGCCGCCATCATCCATCCACAGCTGGTTGAGAAGCGTTCTTAGTTTAGCATTAGAAGGAACGCGCGTAGAAGTGGGATTATCCACATCTAGGTTAGGCCTGGTCTTTAGGAATAGCACTAAGTTTCGGATCCGGTTTTGGGTCGGGCGGGTAATCCCAAGCCTCAACCCCCGCTTCAAGGGGGGGAGTCGGGTTGAGGCTTTTGGGCCCAAAGTCTCACCCGGCCCCAATCTGGGGGGGCCATATTTTGTGAACCAGTAATACTTCTTTAGTAGCTTTCTTCAGCGGGTGGGCCAAGTCTTCTTTCTCATCCAACAGCTTGCCCTTAATGTAAAGATTCTGTAAGGACTGAATTAATTGCTTCGTCAGATACATACCAATAGGGGGGGGTGTCTTGAGGCTTCATTAAAGGAAGGACCAGTTTGGAGTTGGGGTCTCATTAATGACAACCGCTTTCTCAGAACTCGGACGGGTTGAGCTACTTTAGGCGGCTGAGCGGGAGATATATCATGACGACGGACCATGCAGAGGGAAGTATCCCTCCTTCCCGACCGGCAAGATGTAGTGTTACCACGACCTCCGGGCCGCCCTTCGTGTGCTGCTTCCTGAGGAAGATACTGAAGAAGCACGCAATGGAGGACGGCGAGAAACTACGACGGAGGTGCAACCTCAATTCCAGGATGAAAAGAAAGAGGGTTGATCCATGACCATCACTGGACCAGGCGTTCTATTTCTTTGATAGAAGCCTTTAATTCTCTCAATGTATACCACTTTCTTTCTACGGGGAAGCTCAGGATTTTAATCAGCTGCTTTGCCCCTCTGATGCCAATACAGTAACGGTCGTAAGCATTAAAGAGAAGAACACGACGAAGAAGAAAGGAAGTCCAAACAGACCACAAATGGAGATTGATACCGAAAACAGGAACTTCCAACGAGGAAATTGGACCTGATTCAAACGTAGTACCCAGAAGAAAGAAGGAAGATAAGATCCTAGTTTGACCCAGTCTATGCAAGTGCATCCTGCGAATGAGAGGGGAACCCAAGCACAACAGCCAGAGACTGTCTTCAAAGAACACCTGCTACGAAACTGCCAGCGAAATCTTTCGTCGAGGAAACGACAGAGAGGTCAGAAGACTCCGAAGACGACATGTCCGGATGAAGGGGATCGCTACCACGGAACGGAGAGGGGTGCTCGTAGAAGGCAAAGCTCAAAGTTGATAGGAATATGAAGATCCGGCTCCCGGAAACCTTGGAGGGAGGACCATCATAGTCAAACGTGGATGGGTAAGGACTATTGGTTTATAATTTATTATCTACCCGTCTGCAGAAGATTTGGGGAGGGCACATCACTAGAATGAAGAGCTCGTGCGATTTGGGACATGAAATTATTTCTAATCCGTTTGAGAAAAGACTGAGGACTATGTTAAAGGACTGGTAGAAGGAGGGCCCGTTCGGATCCATTGCGGACCATTAATTTTACTATACGGGAAAATGGTCCACAAATTTTCAGACCCATCAAGTGGAGCAAAATCTCCAAAACAATGGGGTTTGGTGTTCGTTTCCCTGAGCTTACCCAATCGAGGTACTATGATAGGGAATTCTTTTTCATGGGTGGTAGGAGCCGACCATCGGTAAACCAGGGAGAGTAGAACGCCACAAGGGAAAAATGCGATGAGGAGGTAAATTCGCAAAGAACTTTGTGTTGGAGGTCG
>FXXK01003157.1:19310-34028 GCA_900184695.1 Betula pendula
GGATGGGTCCAACCAATTTTAGAGACCAGGCCTCGAATTCAGATCATACATCCGTCTGCTACCAAGCTCCCCAAATGCTTTGGTGAGCAATTTTACTTCCCACGATTTCGGGGCTTGGAAATTCCTCCTTTTTCCCTCCTTTGAGCCCCACCAAAAAATCTTAATACTTGCATCAAGCGAAGCACAAAGAGTCTTGAAGAAGAAAGGGGAGGACATACAATATGAGGGGACGCCGTTGCCACTGCTTTGATTAGGTTGCTGTCCTGTCCAGCCTGGGCAGAAAGAAACTGGTTTGCTTCCACCCTCAATTTCTTGCGAGGACCCTCTCTTTAACTGTCTTGAAAGCAAGTCTTTAGAACGATGGATTAAGATGGGAAGTCCAAATGGGAGTTCTGATTAAAGCGGAGTTGCTGTATGTTTAGAGTTGGCACATACCTCATCACGAGCCAACCCCCGCAAAATTCCTGGCCTAAAATGGGACTGCCAATTTTGCCTTCATTAATAGTTTGGGTCCCGACCAAGCCCAGAGAATTTCTTGCAAACAAGTCGAATTGTAGTAGCCTCAAACTATTTTGCCCTCTGGAAGATAATCAGATCACTGGGCGAAAGCAAGCTGGAGAAACCGGGGGGCATTTCTGCTCTAATTTTGACTCCAATGAATGGAACCCATATTTTCGTTCCGCTCAACTTATTAGTGCGTGTTAGCACCTCCATGCAATAATGCAACAGGAAGCGGTGACAACGGGTCACCCTGTCTCAAGTCCTCTAGATGGAAACGAAGAACCCATAGGACTTCCATTCAACATAATGGAATAGGATACTGTCGACATGCACTGAGATATTCCATTGACCATTGAGGACTGAAAAAACCAAAACATTTCCATCACTCTCAGGATAAAGGGTTATGAAATTACGCTCGGGGCTCCGTCTAGGCGGGAGGACATGACATTTTGTCATAAGCTTCTCCATATCTATCTAATTGCATTAGTCCACCCCGCCTTGCTTCTTGTTCATGGCTAGAAAATTCTATGCACAAGGATAAGGTTTTCCTGGGATGGTACGATTGGGAACAAAGGCTGCTTGCAACGGGCTTAGATGGAGTTTATGCCAAAAGGGGCTTTTAATCTCGCCGCCAAGGAGATCTTGAGATATTATTAACCCACATTGCAAAGACTTATTGGCGAAAACTGGTTTCACCATGTAGGGTTCTCCCTTCTTCGGTACAAGTGATATTAGTATGGTTGACGCCTCGTTGAGCATACCCCCCTCTGAGGAAAAGAGCGCGCGACGAAACAACAGTCTTCTTTCGCTATGGCTCCAATAATGTTTAAAGAAGAGTGGTCATAACCATCCGGGCCGGGTGCCTTATAGGAATCCATGCTCTTCAAATCTGCAAGAACTTCGGCTTCATCAGGAACCTTGGCAAAGGCAAGTTCTGCTTCTGATATAACTGGCGTAATGAGCCCCTCAAGGTCCGAGGAAAATTTGGGGAAGGAGGATCTATAGAGAGACTTGAAGACATTCAGGAAGTGCATCACCAATCTTCCCTTCTTTTCCCCAAGGCCACACACCCTCTTGCCGTTTTGAGCGGAAAAATTTTTCCCCAATTGCATTGCGCCTTCTTCGATGATAGTGGATATGGTGGAAGGAACTTGTGTTTAAGTCCTTTTAGTAAGGCCATGCTGACTCTAGATTTGTGCTTCCACAACCAATTCTTCCCGTTTTTGAAGCTTCCTCTTGTAAGCGCTTTTCGCCATAGTCATTCTCCCTGATAAATTCGGGCCTCTGTGCTTTCATCTTGCGAATGCGATCTTTTTTGCAGTGAGGAGCTTGGATCTTTGCTGTATCAATCCGAAGTTGGCTCCTTATTCCCCTCTTTAGAGCTTGGTTTGGCCTGATCTTATTTTTTGGACAAAGCTGTATGACGTAGAGAACCTTCTTACATTCATTTTGGACCCAATTGGTTGGAGCAAGTTCGTCCAGGGAAGGGCTCCCCCTTAAAAGGGAAGCAATGAACAACAGCTTCGGGGCAGTTAACCTTTCTGAGGCTCAGTATGCCAACCCAACTCATGCATTGGGGTTCTGGCCCAAGGTTCCCTACAGTCCATATTCAATCCGGTGGTCAGCAGGAGCTGGAGGAAATTACGCTGGTGCGGCAGGAAATTCCGTCGTTCCCTCAATCGGCAGCTAACTCTAAGACAGGTATTCCTTCTTCCCCTGTTGACTGGATTTATTCCAGCCGTGTTTTGAGAATGGTAGACTGATGGTGCAAACCCCCCCCAAAGATGTTGTGGCGGAGGGTTGGTGTGTTGGGGGAAATACGCTTAGTAGGCCCAGTTGTGGGTCAACGTCTACATTTACCAGCAGCCACAGTATTGGCCCACAAGATTTGTGGCAAGGTATGGGACTGGAGAAGGCTTCTTACTGAGAGTGGCTTTTTTCTTCAAGTTTTGTAGTGAGGATGACCTGAGTGCGCGTCCTAAGACCGGTGCCCCCCTGGCCACATGGCCAACCGTCTGTTTGCTCTTCAAAAGATGGGCCATCAGGATCATGACACTGCTGGAGGAAGGCAAGGAACAACATTAAAATCCCCTCTCTTGGGCTTAGGCGCTAAGGAAGAGCACTTGAGGCAACCTACGCCAATTCTTGAACTTCGGGTCAAACAGAAAAACACTTATGATTAAATCTTAAAAAGTGCTCTTTCATGCGCGCACAAAGTTGTATTTTTGGCGCTTATATTGGTTTCAGCATTGAAGGTTAGACTTACCTATCCGAGAAGTAAGGCTATTATGAATGGCCAGTGCCAAAATAAAAAGGGGGGCTGCTACGGATTTTCATGGGGTTGGCTTCGTTTTATCGGCGCCTTCATTCGGAATTTTACCTGCAACATGGAGTCCAAATCACGGAAGGTGCATGAAAGGGGAGCGACTTTGTTTGGGTCAAAGATCAGCAAATAAGCATGTCCAACAGATAAATTTTTCATGGTCTACAGCTCCGGTGGCGCTGTGTGCCTCCAGACTTGGAGAGTATTTGTGGTAGGAATGTGATGCCATCCCATGCTGGGAATGGCGCTGTTCTTGTCGAGAAGGACGACCAGTCGCATTTTTCAGCGGGAGAAGCTTACAGATGCAAATGGAAAAGGCTACGTCGGACATATGCATCTTGAGTTCTATGCATCACATTCTACCACAAATAACTTTCTCAAAGTCTGGGAGCAACAGCACCGGAGCTGGTAGACATTGAAAAGTTTAATCTGTTGGATGCCTTATTTGCTATTCTGACAAACAAAGTACCTCCCCTTTCATGCACTCCGGCTGGATTGGACTCATGATTGCACTAAAATTCCCGAATGAAGCCCGCTCGGCGATAAAACGAAGGGCGCCAACCCAGTGAAAAACTCCGTACACCCCCTTTTATTTTGGCATGGCCTGATTCCGATAATAGCCCTTACATCTTTCTCGGGATACCGGTTCTAAACCTTCTGCTGAAACAATATAGGCCCAAAAATACAACTTGTGTCGCGCATGAAAGAGCACTTTTTAAGATTACATAAAGTTTTTCTGTTTGGAGAAGTTCAAGAACTTGGCGAGGGCCTCAAGTGCTCTTCCTTAGCAGGGGCCTAACCCAAATGAGGATTTTCTTTGTTGTTCCTCTTTCAGCAGTGTCATATCCTGGATGCCATCTTTTGAGCGCACCAAAGGACGGTTCGCCATGCTTGCCCAAGGGGGTGGGCCACTGTCTTAGGACGCCACTCAGGTTCATCCTCACTACTAAACTTGAAGAGAAAAGCCACTCTCAGCTGAAAGCACTTTCCTTCCAGTCCCATATGGCCCCAAATCTTGGTGGGAATACTGTGGACTGCCTGGTTAAGGTTGTAGACGTTGATCCCACAAATACTGGCCTATAACGTATTTCCCCACAACACACAACCCTCCGCCACAACATCTTTAGGCGCGGTTTCACCCTCGCAGTCTACCATTCTCAAAACACGGCTGCGTAATAATCCAGATCAACAAGGGGGAAGAAGGAATTACCTTGTCTTAGCAGGTTAGCTGCCGATTTGGAGGAACGAACGAATTCTGACCGCACCAGCGGTATGATTTTCCTCACCCTTGCCTGACCACCCGGATTGGAATATGACTGTAGCGAACCTTGGGCGCCAAAAGACAAAGCATGAGTTGGGTTGGCATACTGAGCCTCGAAGGATTAACTGCCCAACTGGTTGTTATTGCCTTCATTTTAAGGGGGGAGCCCATTTCCTGGCGACAATCTTGCTCCAACAAATTGGGTCCACTGCAATGTAAAGCGTTCTCTAGCGTATAAGCTTTGGTCAAAAAATAAGTCAGGCCCAAACAAGCTCTAAAGCAGGTGGAAAAGGAGCACTTCGGATTGATACAGCAAAAGATCCAAGCTCTTCACTGCCAAAATAGATCGCATTCAGCAAGATGAAAGCACAGAGGCGAATCTTATCAGGGAGATGATATGCGAAAAGCCTTACCAAGGGAGCTCAAACGGGAAGAATTGTTGTTGGAAGCACACAATCTAGAGTCACATGGGCCTACTACAAAAGGACTTAAACACAAAGTTCTGTTCCACTCTATCCACTATCATCCGAAGGGAAGGGGGCGCAATGCAATTGAATTCCTCAAAACGGCAGAGGTGTGTGGGCTGGGGAAAGCAAGGGAGATTGGTTGATCACTTCCTGAATGTCTTCAAAGGTCTCCTCTATAGATCCTCCTTCCCAAATTTGCCTCGAGACCTTTGAGGGGCTCATTACGCCGTTATATCAGAAGCAGGAAAAAACTTGCCCTTTGCAAGGTTCCTGATGAAGCGATTCTTGCAGCTTTGAAGAGCATGGGGGGATCCTATAAGGCACCCGGCCCGGATGTATTATGACGGCCTCTTCTTTAAAACATTATTGGAGCATAGCGGGAAGAAAGATGTTGTTTCGTCATTCGGCGGTTCGGTTCCGTTCTTGGTCCTTTTTTTCCTCAGGAGGTTTTGATGCTCAAGAGGCTCAACCGGATACTAATATCACTCTGGATACCGAGGAAGGAGACCGTACATGGTGGAAAACCAGGTTTCGCCCAATAAGTCTTTCTGCAATGTTGGTGTTATAAGAGTAATATCCAGAAGATCTTGCGGCGAGATTAAAGCCTTTTGCATAACTCAGTCTACCCGTTGGCAAGCAGCCTTTGGCTTCCCAATCGTACCATCCAGGAAAATTCGTATCCTTGTGCATGAATTTTTCATACATGAAAAAGAAGCAAGGCAGGCGGGTGACTAATGGCAATTAAGATAGAGTATGGAGAAGCTTAATGACAAAATGTCATGTCCTCGCCCTAACGGGCGGACTATTCATAACCCTTTATCCTGGGAGGAGGTGATGGCATGTTTGGTTTTAGTCCTCAATGGCATCCAATGGATATCTCGTGGCATGTCGGACAGTATCCTAAGTCCATTATTTTAATGGAAAGTCCCTATGGGTTCTTCGTTCCATCTAGAGGACCTGAGACAGGCGGGAACCCGTTGTCACCCTTCCTAGTTCATTATTGGCCATGAGCGCTAACCACGCATATTAATGGAGGGTGAAGAAAATTAGGGTTCCATTCATGGATCAAAATTAGCAGAAATGCCCCCCGGTTTCTCACGTTGCTTTTCGCAGGATGATCTGATTACTTCAGCCAGGGCAAATAAGTTTGCAGGCTACTACAATTCGATCTTGTTTGGCAGAAATTCTCTGCTTGTCGGGACAGAAACTATCTAAGAAGCAAATGGCAGTCCATTTTAGCAGAATTTCGGGGGTTGGCTCGCTGATGGAGGTATGTGCCACTTTAAACATCCACCACTCCTTTAATCAGAACTCCCATTTGGACTTCCCATCTTCATCCATCGTTCTAAAAGACTGCGCTTTAATGACATTAAGAGAGGGCGTCCTCCAAAAAATTGAGGGGGTGGAAAGCAAAAGTTCTTTCTCAGGCTGGGACGGACGCCCTAATCAATAGCAGTGGCAAACGGCGATCCCCTCATATTGTATGTCCTCCTTTCTTTTCCAAGAACCTTTGTGCTTCGCTTTGATGGCAGTATTAGATTTTGGCTGGGGGCTTCAAGGAGTGAAAAGGAGGGAATTCACCGAACTGCGGTGGGAGTAAATCTGCTCACCAAAGCATTGTTGGGGGGACTTGGTATCAGCGGATGGTATATTCTGAATCGAGCCTTGGTCTCTAAATTTTGGGGAGCGACCATCCAAAAATAATCGGACAATTTATGGGGTTTAGGGCCCTCGCGCGCCAAATACCTTCGCCACTAAAATTTAATGCAAGGAAGGATCCTATATGACGCCGTCCTGGTTTTGGAAAGGAGATCATGAACGGAAGTCGTCCTTAGTAAGGGCCTTTGCTTCTCGGTCAGAAATGCAGGATCAATTAATCTTCGGGGAGATCCAGGATCCCAAAACCCATATTTTCGGCCCTAGACCTAAGAAATGAAGGACAGGAACCAGAATCTTCCGACCGTTGGGCAGACCTTAGTCAACCAGGATTCCCGAACCTGGAAAGGAAGATCTGTCAGAACTTGTTTGACCCTCCAATGTGCACAGGCTATTCTGAAACATGCATATCCCCTCAGAGGGAGGAGCAGCGATGTGCCAATTGGACCCCGGATAGTAAGGTAGATCTTTCTGCTCAATAACTGCCCTACCACGCGGACCAGGCTCATCGTTTAACATTTCAGTTCCACTAGTAAAAAGAAGAGTGGAACATTCCTGGGAACGCAAACTTCAAGATAGGATTAAAACTGTTGTTGTGGAGGATAGCCTTGGGAGGCCCTTCCAGTCGACCAGGGTAAGGCCTTCATGAGACAAACGGACTATGCTACACTGCTGCCCCTTTGGTCAAGGAGAAGAAATGGCAATACGGTCCATATTCTTCTCACTGTCTCTTCCTATTGGCCTGGGATGGGGGCAAGGAAGTTATGACTATCATCATTTCCTTCCCTGCCACTGCGTAGCCTTTTAGGGCTAGATCCCTTCCTCGCGAAGTTTGGCTTGTTTGGATGCCTATTCTGGAGGATAGTAGGCAGCTCTGCTACGGCACTATCAGAGGCTCCAGAGCAGGACTCTAGCTGCAGGCTTCTTCCTCTTTGCATTCTCTGCATCTCTTCTCTCTGTCTAAGGAAGACAAGTTAAGAGGGGGGCTTCCATGTAACTAAGAGAATGAGGAGACGATAGCCGAAGACGTTAGTATCTTGCATTACATCTTCTCTCTTTTATCGTCTACCCCCCGTTCTCCCGATCTGGCTTTCCTGGTCACTCTGCCAAGGATGAAAGCCTAAAACGCCCTCGGGGTTTCTTCTTTATTTAATGGCAAGGACTGGTGGCCCGGTTATCCCAACATTGGGAGGTAAGCGCGGGATATCCCTTTCTCTCTTTCCGGTGTAGAGTGAGTCCTCGTCTAGGTAGGCCGTGCTAGCTGATTATCAGACGATTGATTATTACGATTCATTTCCTTCATTTCTCGGTGCAAAAACCGTCTACCCTTCCTGACATCCTAGCTGCATAGGCATTCTGCTTCCCCTGGCCCTTCTTTCTGACTAGGAATGATATAAGCGGTCGCCTTTTAGGGTATCCTTTGTGTGTGGCAATAAGTCCTACCTTCTAGTCCCTGCTAGCTCGCTAAGTTAGGTTAGCTTCTCCTTCCCTCGAGCCTGCGTCCAGGGCATCGTGCCCTTCTTCTAGTAGCCAGTCAGATTTCGTTCAATATTATAAAGTAATTTTGGGCACATAATTAGGTTGTTATTGGGTGCCATAATGGCCCACCCCCCGAGGGAAATAGCACTTTTTCGGCGGTAGCAACCGATCTTAGTATAATAACATCTTGTTTCAGGGAATCGGTTGTTCCTTCCTATCCTATCTAAGTAGAGAACTCAGGTCCGAAGGAGCAGTCTATAGCTGCGTAAAGAGAGAAGCAAGATTTGAGCTGGCGTGTGGTCCCGGGACTTAAGCCATCAATTCGCTTAGCTTATACAAGGACGACTCGATTTAAGCAGAGGGAAATAACCGCTTTTGCCCTTTGTTGAAAGCAAGAAAGACCCCGGAGTACAAGAAAGGAAGACCTTGAGGTAAGCGATAGCCTTGTTGCTCGAACCGATAGGGTTTTTAGAGGATTGAAACCGATTGAGAAGACCTAGATGTAGGACTTGGGGGGCAATACGGAGGGAAGGAAGGAACTCTTTGAGGCTTCTTGGTCTCCGGGCGCCCGCTAGCGCCTAATTAAGCTAATTTTTTCAGTCCCCGCGAATAAAAGGAATGAAATGAGGTCTTCTTGGTCCGGCCGGGGATTAATCAATCAAAGCGATCTTCCCGGGATAGAGAATCAATCCATTTCTGCTCTAAACTCCCTCGGCAGTCGTCGATCGAGAAGGAGTAAGACCCCCTTGAAAGTATAAAATGTAGTTCGTTGGCAGGGAAATGAAGGGCACCGTACGTAGGACTTATTGCAGGTTGGTAATCGTAATAGGACCAACATCCAGCGGCGCTTGGTTGGAGGTTCGCCGGCTCTGAGGAACACCTATAGCTCTATTGGAGGTGGGGAGCGGCGGGATCAAGCAGTAAAGAAATCAATGTAGCTTGCTACTTTGGTACTAAAGGATTCCGATCGGGCCCGGGAATAAAGTCAAGCAATTTTGAGCTTATTGAGGTAATAAGGTACTACATTAAATCCAATCCATAGGCGGTGCGGGGATGATGGATAAAAAAGAACGGCTAGGCCTGCCGTGGTTGCGTCCCGCAGCGTCCGGCTCTCACCCTGAGGTGGTGGTCTGTGAAGTGAAACGCCACTAGCGTCGCTCACCATTGAATTGCCTAGTGCGCGGGAGGGCTGCGGCGGAATGAGTTAATTGGGAAGTTTTACTTTGAGAGAACACCACCGCGCCTAACAGCTTCGAATCTTACTTTGCGCTGACCTCTTTGCCTGCCTTCGCGGCTCCTCTCCCTCGTTCTGTTGGGATATCCCCCCGGTTCGAAAGCAAGTCAATTGAGCAGCTAGGCGGCCCGCCGCCTTTCCTTAAAGCTGCACTGGTTACTTGTCTTTTCCTGAATCGCGTCGGAGGGTCGAAGCTTTCCTTTCTCCTCAGCTTTCTCTGGCAATAAAGACACCAGGAATTAAGCTCAATCAAGCAATAGCGTAACAGCTCTTGCCCGTAGATGAAATGAAAAGGACCGTACCTGGGGGAAAGAAAGGTATTGAGCAGCTTATGTATGGGGTCGCTATCGCCTTAGTTGGAGGCCGATAGGATACGTATTGGCCATTAGTAGGTGGATTTCAGTTAAAAGGACCGTTAGCGGACGGGGCGAATAAAGTAAAGAATGTAGCTGCTAGGTCCCCCTCTCCCGGAGGTGTTTAGGGAAAGAAAGGACCCCGAAAGCAAGGCAATTTGCGCTTATGGGGTCCCAGGAGATGAATCCATCAATGTTATGTAGCCGATAATCGATTGTGAGGCCGTAGGGACCCCCTATTGGCCCTTGTTTATTTGTTTATTTCGAAATAAAACACCCGGTACGAGAACCACCCAGAAGTATATATGTGGAGGGCAGGAAAAGGAGAAGGAGAGGGGAACTCCTATATAGGGGGAATTAAGCAGATTTCGCTCTTTCGCCCGGAATTAAGGAATAAAGTACCATCCATTTTAGCTTACGGGGAAGAAAGGATAACAGAATGCGAAACGAGAAGAGAATAAAGGAAATCCGGCCGCCTTGGTCAAGTGGTCGAAGGAGGGACAACCTCTTTTTGATCAATAGAAACTGGAGATAGGAGAAAGAAAAATGAAGGAAAGATGAACAACATGAGCAAGCAAACGAGGTATTGAAAAAGCTCGACCAGGGTGTACGGGGAGAGGAAGGAAAAGCCGTAGTGCGGCTAGAAAGAAATCATGAAAAGCTGGGATCGTGACCAGCCTTTTACCTAGTCCAGTCCTGAAGCTCCCGCTTCCTTTATCTTTAACTGCTAATAGTTAATCAAGGCGTTATGGTTTTCAGCAAAAAGCAACATTCCTTATTGCATGCTCTGTAAATTTGAGTTAAGCTCCTTAAAGAACTTCCAGTAACCTAAGGACTAAACCGCTCGTGCCCCATCCCTTTGAAGATGGGGCACTTCGCTCGAGTACAACATCAATATCAACAAACGAAAGTAGAGACAATAGGCCCATAATGGCTCCTGTCTATGCCCCGTTTCGTCTTCTTATGTACTATTGCGTATATATTACATATAGGAAAATATGAAGTCGAACATCGGAGTTAGAGGTGGTGGAAAAAAAAACTGTCATTCATATTTAGTTTGGAGTTGTAGTTGCGAAATCTTGAAGGTAAAAAGATAGACATTCATCGGTAAGTTTCAAAAACAAGCTGATTGTCCGAACCCTATATACTAATAACGGCAATTTCCAGATCGCTACGGAAAGAAGCAGAAAATCCTTAAGAACCAGAATAGCGTAATAAAAGGAAAACAAAAAAGGGGGAGTGGATGATTGGAAGGCCTATATGTTTTAAGTATTACATTTCCGTATGCGGTCGCCCAAAATGTGGAATGCCCTCTTACTAAATACAGGGAGTTAGTAAGGAGATCGGGCCACTCTTGAAGATATAACATCTTTTATCTTTTCAAACTTTGATTTTAAATGAATAATAAAATCCCTTCAATGAGTGGGTTCTACTGGAGGGATACGGAAATCACTGGTGCTCTGATCACAAATATTGGACCGGAGATAAAGGGGAAAAAAGTAAAAGAAAAAGCGCATATGGCACGAAAAGGAAATCCGATTTCGGTAAGACTTGATTCTGAATCGATAGTTCAGATTCAAGTCGGTTCAGTGAGGGCGGACCGCGAAATTCACCGAATGGGTCAGTCTTTTTCTTCAGTTTGTCTTATATTTAAAAAGTAAAAAAAGCGTGGGAGACGTTGCAGATGTCCGTCGCCGGACCGACTTCTTCTAACGCTAGAGGACCACTGTAAGACACCCGGACCAGAGCATGTCTGTGAAATTAAGCACACTGGTCTGGCGTGCTCGACCGTGTCTTCGGGCACAGTTGGTAATGTAGATATCGATGAACGCTCTTTTTGAACCCATTCTAGTAGTTTTAGGTTTCAACAAGCTGCTTATCTCACGAGTAAAAATCGGCCGTTTCCATCAGAGAGTGGAGTATTATTGTCTACACACCATCTGCTTTTCTTGTGGTAGAGTGGACCACAAAGTTGAGCAATGTATTGGATCGTCATCAGAGAGCAAGGAGGAGAGGGAAAACAACTTGTCCCCGCTGATGAGTAAGTCCTCTCACCCGGATGAAGGTGCTTATGGCCCTTGGATTCAAGCCCAAAGGAGAGGTAAAAGAAAGCTGAGCACTACAAGCAAACCATTAAACAGGAAACACTATCTGAGAAGGCAGCTAATAAAGAGAAGAAACACCAACCCCCAGTACTGAAGCTCCAGAGGAAACTAGCCCCTATAAATTACATCTGTTTCCCTCGGCTCCGTATATGTATAACTAATATCACAAACTGGAACAACTACCATAATGAAACTGAACTAATAAACATCCTATCTAAACAAGAAATCAGATCCCACTTTGATTCACCTTTCCTTTACTTAACCAAAGCTGGAGGCCATCCATAGGTGAATCGCGGTATGGGATTTTTGGCCAGCTGTTGGAAACGCCTATCTTTCTATTACAACAAAACAAAACAATAAGACAGAACCAGGAGTGGTCATACTAGAGTCAGGTTATGCCGGGACGTGGTAGCTAACGCTCTCCATTCTGAACTCGAGATTCCATTTGGTCCACGAAGCCCAGAGCTCAGAGCACTTCAATTAGTAGATGCTCCTACTTACCGAGCGGCTAACTCGGTTGGTAATTCGTTTACCTACTTGACCACTCCCAGTACAAGCACGCTATCTTTTCTTCGCCCGCTATCACCCGAACCAGCTCTCTTCCCCAAGGAAGAGCCCTTACACACCTTGCCCCTCGATGTCTATATAAGCAGTGTTGACCCAGTGTCCTAGGCCATAAAGATAGAAAAAAAGGCAATATAACAGGGGCTGGGCGTACCTCCCGTTCGGGAACATGATCCGCACCGAACGCTTGCCGTAAGCGCCGATGACACTTAGATAGGACGGTCCCTTATCCCACAAAACTATATGCCTTCGGTTCGGTTAAAAAGGTCGTCTCAATAAGAGACCATATGTCTTTGTACATTCATAGCATAATAAGGGAAGTCGTAATGTCATACGTTGACTTAAGCCGTCTATTAGTCATTCTTCCCTATACCTTTATCTACAAAATGTTATCAAAGAAAGCTAACAACCAAAACCCTCCAGTGAAGCTGAACTACCAGAACGAGTAGGAAAGATAACTAATCCCTTTGAACAAAAACGACTAACTCCTAGCCTGGAACTGTGAAGGAGATCCCCCCCTAAAGTCAAGTCAGCTTCCCTCCGTTCAGTAAATAGATAAATATAGCAAAATGGACCACCTCCAATACCTGAGAAAAAGAACCACCCAACCCCATTTGATTTCCTTATCCGAAGCTGGGAGCCATCCAAAGGTCAATCGCGGCAGGGTTGTATACCTGCTGTAAAGTAGAGAAAGCCTATCCATATGAGGGTCGCTTAACCCCATATATCTTTTTCCTTCCCAACAACAACCGCTAAAAAAACAACTACAACACTTTTGACAATAGCGACGAAGTCCTTGCTTGGAAGAACGAACGAAACCTCACACCTTAAACCAAAATAAACTAAAAGCTGAATAAGCTTCACTCGGTTCAGTTAAATTAAATATAAAAAAATGGAACAATCACTATAAATGAGAAAACACTCTAACCAAGGAAGAGGTGCCAGTCAGTCAGGATGCCCATGGATAGCGATGCCGAAGAAAACCTTAGACACCTAGAGAGCCGAGCTAAGGCTAGCAGTGAGCGGCTAAGGAAAATACGATCCGCTTCCGAGAGGCGACTTCTGATTCCCTCAGAAGCGGGTAACCTACCGGGGGGGGGAACCGCGGCAAAGCAGTGTTTCTAGAAGACTAAAGACTAATATTTCTTATAACGGACTACCACTATTGAAATCCAAGTTCTGTCTTTTTACATGAGCTCGAAGGTTTCAGTCGATAGGAGAGCGCTTCTTGAAAGCCTTCTTCCCTGACTCCCTCTCCATACATACAGAACCGTACTCGACTACTAGTATGTGATGACTCCCTCTTTAAAAAGGTGGGTTTGGCCTTTAAAGCCGAAGGGAAGGATCTTCTTGATTCAACTCCCTGTCGTTCTCCTTGCCATGCTTTCTTCTGAATCTCATCTTTCCTCCCTCTGGTCGCCTTGCCTTTTCTTCCCCTAACAAGATCGGTCGCTCTCGCTCCCTTGCTAAGAGCCGGGAGGGAAGGCACTTACCGAACCTTTCCTTATTCTTTTTCTAACTCAAAAGCCGATGATAAGACAAGCGAGTGATTAAGAGCCTTATTACCTTACCCTTATCTACGCCGATAAGTCCTCACCGATTCTCCCTAGCTAAACCTAAACAGACCTAAACCCTAAACCTGTTCCACTAATCGAGTTCCGACACGAACCAGTACTGACTCGGCTTGGGAGCTCTTCCTTATTGTTCCGAACCATTAATCACGCTATCCCTTCCGCTCCCCTTTTTCTCTTTTAAGCACCTGACACTTGCCCTTCGAACCCATTACTTGAGTGACTCCGTTCCTTTCCAATAGAGGACTTCTCCTCCGCCTATTACGTAAGGGGCCGGGTGGGGCGGATCATGACACATGAGCGGTTTACAATTGAATTCCTTCATCCTTCTCGGTATCGGCTTTGCTACCATACTTATCCGGGACTTCACAACTCGAGTCACTCGACTACGTTTCTGAGCAATCATAGAATTTGACCTAGCCCTAGATAGTAAGGGCATCGAATAACCTCCAAGATATTTGATGTTGGATTCTGTTAGGGAGAAGGAAGAGAGAAGAGCCTACCGGGAACGCATCCATTTATTTTATTGTCCTCCTCTATAGCGAATACTTATGGCTCGATTCCTTGCGCTGCAATAGACTAACTATAGTAGAGAAAGCAACAATCATCTGTAGTTATTACACTTAAAGCAAGCTTTCCTTACCTTACGTAATAGGGGGCGTATGGAATACCTTATCTAATAAATAATATAATAAGATAAGGTTGAGTCATCAATCATGGGCTTGGGTCTTTCTTGGTTGGGCTAAAGTGATTGTAGTTCATAATGCCTGGTTCCCTATCCCGGTACCAGAGCCCGTCTTTTGTTAAGGGGGAATGCCCGGCCCAGGGATGAGACTCATGTTCGAACGCTCACGTGAATATTTACCTGAGACTCTAATAGTCGGTATGAATTTCACACTGTTAGCCATAGAGATAATGCGTCCATATATATCCATGGCATATAACAGTGCCGCAAACTCTAAGTCGTGAGTAGGATAGTTCTTCTCGCGATCTTTCAATTGCTTTGAGCTATATAGGCTACCACATTGCCTTGTTTCATGAGCAGAGATGCGATTCTTTTCCGGGATGCGAACGTTCGGACTAAGTGCCCTATATATTCCGTACGCAACGTGAGGACAGGTGCGGACACCAGTCTTTGCTTTAGCTCCATATCGCTTGTTTCGCATTGTTCTCTCCAAAACTTTGGAGCACTCTTCCGCCTCAA
>FXXK01003160.1:0-27910 GCA_900184695.1 Betula pendula
AAGAGAAGAGATGACTTTGGGCCAAAAAAAATAAAAATAATCATCCCTTGACTTTTTTGATTTTTACAATAAGCCATGGTGGTTTTCAATTTATTTTTTAAATAGATTGTTTCGTCTATTTTTCTGTCAATTTGTAACATAAGTCATGTAAATTTTAATATACCTTAATATTATTATCAATAAATAAAGAAAGTTTTAAAATGGACAGGTATATGAGTGAGGGGTCAAGTTGACCAGGAGACCCCTCCCTATTGATTCTTTTTGAAAAAAAAAAAAAAATTATATGTTTTTTTGGTGATTTTTGGGGCATAATTGAAGTTTGAATTGTTGGGATCTTGCATAATGTTATCAAAAACGTAGTGCAGCAAAAGACAAAAACTTTTAAATTGATATAGGATGAAGATAAAATTCAAGAGTAACATGCTTTTGATTTTGCTCAAGATTAAAGTAAAACACAAGTTGGATTTACTTACAAATTTTGTCAGCCTCTCTTAGGCATTTAGGGCTAACTTGAATTCTCCTTTGCATCTTGTTGTTGATGATTTTGAAGTGATGAAGAGCAAAGACACCAAGGACGCCAAGAACCACCAATTGAACACAAGAACTCCAAGGACTTCAAGGCTAGAAGAACACCAAGAAGTGAAGAACATGAAAATAACGAAGAACAAATGTAACTCCCAAAAAATTTAAAAGAATTTCCAAATTATTTAGAATTTATAACAAATTATTCATTAAAAACATGAAATAATGTTTTTAAATTAGAAAATGCAACCTTCAAAATGTCGAAGTTGTGACAGTACAGTCACGTTTCTGCAAAGCCTGCGCATGCTAGAAGGTGTCAGTACGAACATCAAACGTTCGATGCTTTTAGGAACGTTTGATATGCTTTATCAAACATTTTGTATCTTCTCAAACGTTTGATGAGAAACCCTAGATTCTCTGTTATAATAGATCAAACGTTCGATGTCTTATATCAAACATTCGATTATGTCCCAAAATGAATTTTGTATCTCGCTCCATTTTTCTATAAATTGGAGCCCTACCCATACACAAACCATATTTCCTCATCCAAACACTTCAAAAAATATATTTTAAAGGCTTGAAAAAGGAATTTGAAGGAGGTTCTCATTTGAGGAAGGTCATCTTCTCCAAAGTAAACTTACAATCCTACTCTTGTTTATGATACTTTCATTATTATGTAACCATGTTTTGCTTTCCAAATGTTGTTTATAAGGATTAAAGGTTTTGATGATAACTCTCTAAAAAAGTTTGATAAGATGGATAACCTTATTTTTACCCTTAAAAGAAATGCATGCTTCCTAAGAATACATGTTTCTATGATCCTTGGCACTACTATAAGTCTAGGTGTAGTCATAGTTAAGTTTGGTAGAAGTTTTAAGCATCTATGGCATTCTGACCAACATCAAACATTCTTTTATTCTTGATCAAACGTTCAATCTTCAAGGACGAATGTTCGATAATCGTGTCCAATGTTCGATGGTGACCATAAACGCCAAATTGTGGTTTTTTAAGACAAAGAACACACATACCCCACAATTAGATAGTAATTGCATTTTAGCTTATTGTTGGTTCTTTTTCAGTTAACAGGGGTTCTGAGATATCTGAGGCATTGGATGATAGTCAAAGTAATTATTTTAACTGAGTATGAAATTGTAAATCTAAAAGTGTGATATGTCATATACTAAACATGTTCCCTTATATGATCAAGTTTACCATTTTTATGACATGATGTTATTTGCTTATATATTCCTCTATTTTTGGAATAAATAAACAATATTTGTATAGTAAGTTATGGTACACGATTCATGCGTAGAACGCCATGATCTTACTATTAATAACAAGTTGATTCTATAGTCAAAAGCTTTCTTTTATGAAGAAGGGTCTTGCATCAATGGTTAAGTTTTGTGATAGTGACCATTCTTTGAGTGGGTCACTAGTTACGGCTTTGCTAGTCAATGTAGGCACTAGAGGTCAGACTCGGTCAGACTACTAGTATAAGACGGTATGTTTATGCAATGTCCGAGACACCGGAGTTGTACTATAAGTCCTTTGGACACGCAAACCCTATTTGCGAGGGGGTAATATCTTAGATAGACCATTTAATTAACATATGACTATTTATATTATTCATGAAGCATATTTCTTGCATTTAAATATAGGTGTTTAATCACCGAGATTATGGTCCTCCTTTTAAAATTAAAACGCAATTTTTGTCCAAAGGGCATATATCGGGGATCAAACCGCCATTTGTGAAAATATTACGTGTAAATATACTTCGATATTTTACTCGAATTACTCGCTTATGAGTAAATACTTACTCAATTACTCCTTCCTTTCTGTAAAATACTCGATATTTTACAAACCCCCAGGGACTGGTTTGTTGGGCATTTCTTTAGGGTTATGGTATCAAGACAACAGATGATATACTCAGATTTAATTTTCTAGATGTAAGCTCTGTGCCCATAATTTATTAATGATAGAATTGTTTTATTACTTATGTCTCAAATCAAACATTCCACTGTTACTCTGATAAATGGTTATGTACTCAAATCAACTATTCTGCTGTTTACTCTCGAAATAAAATTCAAGATAACATGCTTTTGATTTTTCTCAAGATTAAAGTAAAACAGTTAGATTTACTTACAAACTTGTCAGCCTCTCTTAGGCATTTAGGGCTATTTGAATTCTCCTTTGCATCTTTGTTTTTGATGATCTTTGAAGTTGATGAAGAACGCAAAGAACATCAAGAATGCCAAAACACCATGAACACCATGAACACCAAGAACTCCAAGATCTTCAAGTGCTAGAAGAATGATAAGTGTTGAAGTTACACATTCAAACTCCCTAACCTCGCATATGTTAACCTTAGTGTGTATTATTATCTAATATTTGTGAGTTTAGTGGTTGTCTTATTTTTAGGCCCTAATGGAAAACACAAGCAAATCTTGAACATTAGGCTTAAAAAGACATTAAGGAAAGTTGAGGAGCTTGAAGAAATGCCCAGTGATCGATCGCCACTTTCTTGGATCGATCCGCCATCGATAGCTTCCAGAAAACTAAAAAGATCTTTGACAACAGATCACGATGAAATGATATTTTGGATCAAAGATTCGGCGATGAGCATGTGGGCCCCGATTTTGTGAGTGCTCTATAGCTGGATTTTGAGATTTTAGGACACGATCCAATCCCATAGTTCTTATATGAATTAAGTCTCAACGTGAGAGACAGATAGCTCAGTTTTAGTTTTTTCCAGAGGTGTTCTTATATTTATATTGCATTCTTTTGGGACGCTATAGAAACACCATAATCTTACATCCTTAGGAATGATTCTCTCCAATTCAATGGAATTTCAATCTCTATGAGGAATAAACTTTATAAGATTTTGATGAATTCATGCCAAGTGTTATGGGTTGATTATGTAGCTACGATTTACATCTATATTGTATAGTGATCGTGTTAGCCAAGGATATTGAACTTCATGTTACATCATTTGAGAAAACTATCTTTTTTGTCTATGAGAAAGGTGTGTCTTCTTGATTGACTTTTATGTTTTCATGATCTTTGATTGAGGTGAACTATATACAAAATCTTTTTGACATGATTTTGTGAGGGTTTGATGAGTTATGCTAGGGACCACGATTCAATCCACACTTAGTTTTAATTTAGTGGAAGTGGAAAGTCTAGTGGGAACCTATGATGCCTCATGCTTCCCATAGAATTTGTGTAAGCTTTGAGAAGGATTTATATTGCATTCTAGGGAGCTTGAATATCTCACATTTAGATGATTAGGTGGGTGGTTAGGGTGTAACTAAGATGCTATACATTCCTTTTAAAAGTGTTTTCATGTTGAGAAGTTGTAGGGTTGACAACCCTTTACACTCTCACTTTATGCTTATGTCAAAAGATCCATGCTAGATGTAGTTCACTTGTAGTATGCGGATTGGATGAAGTCAAATCCTTATACTGCTGCCTACTCCCTTTATCTTTAAATTAGTTGTTGTTTATTTGTTAGAAATCAAAACCATTTATTTTCTTGAGTTGAGTTGGAAGGAATCTTGGAACCTTTGTAGCAAAAACAACCATTACAATCTCTGAGGATGGATACCCTCTTTTAGAACTATCCTACAAGGATTTGCACTATCGCGAGTGGTTTTATAAATTTTTAAGTCGTGCGTTTGCGCGTACCAAAGAACACCAAGAACGTGGAGAACATGAAGAACACAAGAACAAAGTTTTTCATAGTTTCAGATCTTCTCTGTGACGCCCGAGGAATTCAAATCTCTTAAACATATTACTAAACTAAATGATATATGTTGAGGAGACATTATAATTTAGCTATAATAATGGTTTTAGAGACGTTCATGAAGTTTAAGAGATTTCTAGTCAAAACTCTTTAGAATCTCTTTAGAAAATGATCGTTTTCTAACGACCAATCTTTGAAGTATCAAAAATGGGTCAAACGAACATAGTTTTACTCAAATTGAAGCCATTATGCTTGTATCAAAACCCTCTACGACATATGTAGATTTTTGATAAAAGTCAATTCGTTGACCTTTTTAAGCATAAAGATGACTATTCATCGCTTACGTGGCACTTTTGACCCGGGCCTTATTTCTAAAATGGAGTTTCACCATTTTGATTTTATATCATAAATGGACTCTATTTAGTATATAAATGGTTTTTACTTCGTTTGTGTAATCGGAATTCAATTCCGAGGCAGTTGACTTTTGGCCTAAAAACCGAGCCTTAAAACCTCCAACTGTTGAATTTAGCTTAACACTGCTAAATTCCTAAGGTAGGGCTGGCTCATCACTGATTTAGGAGCTTAGGATGTGACACTTGGCAGTGAGAGAGGTTGCTGAAGAAAGCACAAAAAAGCCAAAAAGTCATAAAAAGATCTTGACTTTTGAGGTCATTTTGGTAACTTGCAAGGAAAGGTTGCTTTCCAATGAAGCAAGGCTGGTTTGGACGTGTGTGCTGCCATCTAGAAGCCTTGAATTCTCCTATAAATGTGAGAAGAGGGGCCAGCACGGAAATCACTCCTTCCATGCACCCAAAACAGAAAAATCTCTTCATTCATCTCACTCACACCCTCTCACGGCACCTAGGGGTTTTTGAGCAAATCTTCTCCAAATTTTCCAGAACTTATACACAACCTTGCTTGAGGTGTCCAGCAGCTAACCCAACCTTTAGAAGTCATCTTGGAGTCCATTTGAGGTATGAAAGCTTCATCCTCCTCAACTAGCTTCAAAACCGGCTCAATAGAGGGGTGTTGGGGAACTTTTGGTTTTTCACAACCTGTTTGCATGGGCTGTGTATGATCACTTAGGAGGTTCTAAAACTATTTTATATCATGTTTCCATTGATCTTTGGGCTTTGGAATCATGAGAAAACACCAAGAACTCATCCTACACCCATTCGGCCTCTATAGAGTATTTTTATGTGATTTTTGATGCTAACCGGTTTTGATGGCTTCCTTTGCTTTTATTTGATGTATCTAAATATATATTTGATATATATTTATCATTGGTTTGATTCAAGGATCCTATATGCTCAAAAACTAAAAGTGGAAGCAAGCGGAGCTTGTTTTAAAGGAAAATGGAAAAGGTTTTAAAGACTTATAAATCAACCTATTATTGTTGTTGATTGTTATTTTAATCTTATAGTGGATAACACTCAATCTCATGTCTAAACGTCATGGTGGCCTTGCCCTTCGACGGTATAAGCATGAAATTAAGTGAAATTGGCTATAAGAGATTCTTTCAATACTGTACATATAACTCATAATAAGCCCTTACTTATAGTGGGGACGTTATTGCAGTATTACTTCTTGTTTGTTTAAATACTCATATCGAATCATGCTTTTACTTCGGTGGGGTATTCGAGTGTAATATTGGAATGATTTACATTATTTTAACGGGATCCTTATGGCATGTCCTCACTTATGTGGGATTTCATAAGTTAAATGCTTTGAATAACTTATGGACAATATGTGAGAATACTCACAAATATGACTTGTATATATATACATGAGTATATGTATGGATAAAATCAAGTAATGAAAATTAAGTGATAGATAATAATAAAGGCTAAGAGCAAGGATCATGAAGACTGCCAATTGTTATTGATTTGGTCATTGATGTATGTTATTTGTATCCATATTGCTAGGCAGTGGTGGATCACTATTATTCTACGGGGAAAAGGGTAAGTATGGAAGTACTTACTGGGGCTGACGCTGTCTTCTTTTATATTCAGTATTGTTTTATTCATATGCATGTACTGTAAACTGTTCATACATTACAACTATATATTCTGTGAATTGGTAATGATGTGACATTTAGCTGGTCGGTAGCAGGGGTGTGAGGGCTGATCCAGTGGACCTCGGGTCCCTAAACCAGGTAATAAGAACTAACGCTGGAAGTCGGTTCCAGGTGCAAACCAGTAATCTGTTTAAGTGGGGGAGGTATAACGTTCGCTAATTCGGGGTTGGCCCATTATGAGCTGAGTGTAATTTCATGCTGCATTAAGACTGAATAAAGCCTTCACAACGATGCATGAAAACCCATTCATTATATCTATCATATGCTTGTTCAATAATTCAATTACCTGTTTATATTGGGATACAGTAGACTCACTTGTTTGCCTATGTAAATGTGATGATGTCATGTTTACATAGACTGTGATGCAGGTGACGAAGGCGGAGACCCCTTCGTTAGCTTTGATGACTATTAGGCACTACTTTGACGGGATGTGCTATATCCCGGAAGAGACAACATTTTTGTTATATATATGTCTCTTCGTATTTTGTATGTTTTGGTTTTTAGTAATGATGGTTTGTAATATATCTAAACAGCGTGATGTTGCAACTGTATGTCGTCTGTGGCATATAATGCAACTATCTTTTATTTGGTACATCTGGTATGCACATGTTTGTATATTTAAAACATCTAACGTATTTTAATTCACGAGGTATTTCAGTCAGCTCTATTGTGTAATTTAGTTGTTCCCTAGCATTTTTAAAAGAAAAAAAATATATCCGCTGCGAGACTGATCTCTGAGGTAGTAATGTCACGTGGAAACCGGAGGTTTTTGCTTACGGTTTTATTGCATAGAAACCAGGGCGTTACAATCTCCTTGATAGCTGAATATGACAATGAGTGTGAACTCACAACTAGAAGCCTGAGAGAAAATTCTCTCTAGTATATTTCACTCACAAACTCTTGCACTCTTTATGCAACTTGTTGTTTTTGCAGCTGTGTCAAATTACTTCTCTATAAGCCTCTATTTATAATTGCATGTCTGCTTTTAGAAGAGGTAAAGAGATGGATCTAGAAGCTTATGGAATCTTGAATGACAGCCACAAGGGGAATTAATGCTCCCCATGCACATGGGCTAGGGTTTATCCCTTGCCCATTCCCTTTTTTTTGCATGGGCCCCTTGGTTTTATCTTGTAGGCCCAATGCTCATTTTCTATGGATTGTGCTCTAAGAATTAATTCATTAGCCCAAACTTGTCTAAACTAATAGCACTTGAGAATTAAATTCTCTAGCCCACGTTTTTATAAAACAAAATAAGCCAAACTGAATATTAATTCTAGGCCCATTTTTTATTAAATAAGAACACACCCAATTAATAAATAAATAATAATTAAAGCTCATAATAACTTGGTCAATTTACAACAGCTCAAGGAGGGACCTGAAAGGAAAATAGAATTAACTTCCAGAGTTCCATGAAATCTTGTCATCCAATGACTCATCACCTTGAGTAAAAATCACAGATAATTCCACTAAATAAATATGACTACACTCTAATTCATATTTTGATTTGAACAATTAATCCTTCGTGACGTACTTATTAAATGACCATATTACCCATCCATGGAACATATTCCATGATTGAACTAAAGATGATTAACTATCATTTTGTTTGCTACATCTTTTTCCTTGAGTACCCGGATTCAAACCTCATGATTTATGCCAATGTACCTTGTGTGATTCTACTCACCCTATACACAGTTTCAGTTAAGTCTGTTGAGGAGGATTGTGTAAACAATTATAAACCTAAGAGCATAGGGGTTTTAGAAGAAATGTCGAAGTAAGAGTTGGTTCATCCTCAAGTATTCCTGAAGATAAGGTGGCTGTATCTAATACACATGTTACTACAGATGAGACACGAAGTACCATCATGCCTCGTCACAGTGGGAGGATTGTTAGGGCTCCTAACAGATTCATGTTCTTGGGAAGTCCATGAGGATGAACCTGGTGAACTAGAATCAGAACCTAACAGTGGGAGGATTGTACCATCATGCCTCGTCACAGTGGGAGGATTGTTAGGGCTCCTAACAGATTCATGTTCTTAGGGGAAGTCCATGAGGATGAACCTGGTGAACTAGAATCAGAACCTAAGACTTACAATGAAGCGGTTAACGATGTGGACGTAGACCAATGGGTCAAAGCTATGAAAAGTGAGTTGGAATCCATGTATTTCAACAAAGTTTGGACTCTTGTAAAAGCACCTAATGGTACTAAGCCTATTGGTTGCAAGTGGATTTACAAGACAAAAAGACGAGTGGATGGGAAGGTTGAAACCTTCAAAGCAAGGTTGGTAACAAAATTTTTTACTTGGAAAGAAGGGATCGACTATGAGAAAACCTTTTTGCCAGTTGCCATGCGTAAGTTCATTCGAATACCTTTTTGCTGCTCCTTTCGACTATAAGATTTGGCAAATGGATGTCAAGATAGCCTTCTTAACTAGACAACTTGACGAGGACATCTATATGATGTAGCCAAATGGTTTTATAGTCGAGAACCAGAGTGATATGGTTTGCAAATTGCAAAGGTCCATTTATGGACTTAAGCAAGCATCCAAGTCATAGAACATCAGGTGTGATGAGACAATCAAACAATACGGTTTTGAACAAAACCTTGATGATCCATGTGTGTACAAAAAGTGTCAAGATAATGTAGTACCGTTCTTAGTGCTATATGTTGATGATATCCTACTTATTGGAAACAATGTAGGAACATTATCAGCAGTTAGAATATGGTTGTCTATTCAGTTTGATAAGAAAGACTTATGAGAGGCAAGCTACATCCTAAGGATTAAGCTTTTGCAAGATAGCAAGAATAGGATGATAGGCTTATCACAATCCACGTATATAGATAAGGTCGTAGCTAGGTTTAGCATGTCAGACTCCAAGAAAGGGTTGTACCCTTTAGGCATGGAGTCACTCTTACTAAAGAGTAGTGTCCTCAGACACCTCAGGTAGAAGAGTATATGAGAACAGTTCCTTACACTTTGGCAATAGGAAGCCTCATGTATGCCATGTTATATACTAGACCTAACATATGTTTTGCAGTAAGCATTGTCAGCAGATATCAATCAAACCCAGGACCATAACAATGGGTAGCAGTAAAGCACATACTCAAGTTTCTTAAGAGAACGAGAGATTATGTGCTTGTCTACCAATGTGAGGATTTGACAGCCTTATGTATGCCATGTTATGTACTAGACCTAACATATGTTACGCATATTTTGATTTCCAGTCAGATTGTGATTCCCAAAAGTCTACCTCAGGGTATGTATTTACTCTAGGAGGAGGAGCCATTAGTTGGAGAAGTGTTAAGTACTCTTGCTGTTAGGGATTATGCCTAAATCCCAAATTATTTACATGTTGACATTAAGAGTTTATTATGAATAATTATTATTATTCACTGATTAAATAGTTGAGCATAAGGCATATAATCTTTTGTATGATCTTTTATGATCGTCCCCATACAAAAGGTTCAGAGAGTATATTGAATATGGTCTATGGGTGTGAGTAAGGTTTTTGTCACACAATGTCTGAGACCATAACCCTTGTATTCTAAAATTCATTTGTTTGCAGTCATAATGGAACTAGACATTCCATTAGTACGACTGTTACGCATCAATTGTGTGATTTACCTTAATCAGACGAAGTGTATACTTCGGGTTGATGTGTAGGAGTATAGGGTGGTATACACTGAATGAACCGGAAGTTGTCTTTCCACAAAAATACTATCCCTTGAAAAAGCCAATAACTCTCAGACTACTTATAGTCGTGATTCTAAATCCTGAGAGAAAGCGAACTCAAATGTCAAGTGTCTTCACTTTGATACATGGTAAATTGAGGCCTTGAACGTGGTCAACATTATCTTTGTGTTGGGTGATCACATGTAGCATTGTGAGAAGAGTTTTGCTCAATAAGGAATCCAAATCCTTTTAAGTGGAAAAGGACAAGAATTCTTTCCTTGAATAAGATTTTGTACAGGATTATTCTCAGTCTCTGGCCATAGCATTTTGGAAAGAGAATTCCAAAATAGATTACCTAAATAGAGTATTCATAGGACAGGGAATAATAAGGATAAGAATCTTGTAAACAAGGAATAAGAGGTAAAGAATATAATGTGATAGTATCACAGTCCTAATTCATCTACGGAGGATTTCATGGAAGAATCATACTCATCCATAAGAAATTAAGTAGTCCAAGCTGTGAACAAAGTCCACCTTCCCAATCACTCCCAGGTGCATCTACGACTGGTAATTTGTCCATTGGTGGCATGGCGGTGAAAACTAATGAGGTGCATAGTTTTGTTATGAATAAAGTTTTATTTATTCACTAATTAAATATATTTGTTATATATAACATATCATCTTTGTATGATTTTATTAATCAAATCCTCATACAAAGGGTTAGATGTCTAAGTGTAGGTCACTTTGATGCATTGTGGAGTGAGGCCTTAAACGTTGGTCAACATCTCTATGTATTGGGTGATCGCATGACGCATTGTGAGGAAAGCTTTACTCAATAGGGAATCCAAGTCCTTTTAGATAATTTAAAAGGATATGAAATTTCTCCTTGAGTAGGATTTCAAAGGATATTATTCTTAGTTTGTACCTGATAAGAGCATTTTGGTTAATCCAAAATATTTTTTGACTTGTGAAATGAGTATTCACAGTTGGAGAATGATAAAGCGTAAATCTGAAAATCAAGGATTAAGAGATAGAGAATTTAATGTGACAGTATCTCAGTCCTAATTTTGCTACAGAATATTTCATGGAAGAATCATACTCATCTATAAGTAAGTTAAAAGGAATATAGTTGATTTTTTTATCAAGAATAAATTCTGGAGTGCAGTTGCCATTGTATAGTGGTATCAATTGTAATTAAATAGCGACAGGGATTTGTCAGTGACTATTTGAGCCAGATTTATTTTTTCTTTCGGGTCCCTCACCAAACTATTGTAAATCAACCATGACAGGCTTTTATTTATTTATTGGACAAGTTATTTTAATTTATTAAAATATGAGATTATTATTTAAGAAAGTTGTTTTAATTAATTAAATTTGGACCTAAAGAAAAACTATACAAAGAGGATAGTAGGAGGCTTTATCCCAAGCCCATGCTTATGCAAATGACACATGGGCTAGGGTGGAAATCCTAGCCCCATGCATCACTTACTAGAAGAAAGGAGGCTAGGGTTTTCAACCCTAGCCATCCACTCCTCTAGTGGTTGTCCCACATGACTTATTTTATACAGCCTATTATGTTTTCAAGGATATAAATAGAGGTCTTTGTGGCTCTTGAAAAACACACAAACACAGTTCTTTTAGTATTTACTAAAAATTGAAGTTCTCGTTGAGGTAAACTCAGAGAAAAAATTTTGAAGAGCAAGTTGAGTCCACACTCTTGGTTATTTATAGTCATTGGTGAGAAGATCTGAAGGTCTGGATTTATGTTAGCAAGGAGCAAGGATCTGCTGCTCAAATAGCCAATGAGTGGCCCTAGTGTTCAAGTAAGTTTTTTATTGCTTAATTATTTTAATAGCATAGTTATTTACATATAGTTCTTAAAGTTCAATCTTGGTTAGAGAATAGTTTAATTTTCCGTTGCGCTATATTTTGTTTTAATATAGTAGTATTCCCAACAGGAACATCATTAGGAGGAGTTGGGACTAGTAAGAGGATTGCAGTTGGACGCCAGTCATTGCAACAACCACCTCAAGAACATGCGCTAGTTGCCCTTCAATATCGGCCGTAGTAGAACCAACAAGGCCCGAGGAACCAAGTGCCAACCTTATATCGTCAATGCAATAGGACGCACTGGGGAGTGTGTAGAGTAGGTTTGGGATCCTGCTTTAAGTGTGGCCAATTTGGACATTTCCGCAAGGATTGCACAGCAAAGGGAGTAGCACCACCACAAGGAAATGCACAGAAGCCATTGGTTCCAGCTCGAGTCTATGCACTAGGACCATAAGGACCTGAAGGAGGATCGGATTTGGTGACAGGTACCATCCCTATTACTAGATTTGAAGCATCAGTTCTATTTGACTCTGGGGCTACCCACTCATTCATATCTAGTACTTTTGTAAGATTATCTAAATTAGCGGTTAGACCCCTAGATGTTGGTTTGGTTGTAGTAACATCAATAGGGAAGACTGTAGTGTGTAAGTGTAAGGACCCCAGTCCGTTAGGGCTAGGATTGTCAACTTACTTATCTCAGAGGCGCAAATAGTCATAAGGTCTACCAGAGCAATTACTAAAATGCTGAAATAAATGCATTGAATGATTTAAATGAAATAGTGCCGACTAAATAATCTCACTTGGTTTACAAAATACTAAGTCTGAAGTTTATAACATACAAAGAAATATATAACTCGTGCACACGCACTTATTGTAATGAAATAATTAAATGCAAACATGATGGCCTAACATCTATCCCTGTTCCCCATTCCGGCCTCCTATACCGGCGTACTCGCCACCTCAAAACAAAAATAAAAATTGAATGAACGAAAAAGGGCTCAGTAAGTATATCCCCAACCATAAATAGTTGGGTTAAGTTCATTTTCTTTAAAAACCTTTCACAAGATGCGGAAAACTCAGGTAACCATGTCAAATAATGTTCCTTTTGAAATGTTAGAAAAATAAAATCTTTTGTCTCTTTGAAAATCATTTTTCAGACAAACTTCTTCTAAAATATTTCATTCATTAGGAAATCTCTAAGGTCAAAACTTATTTCAATCACTTCTCATACTAGGGCCCATGTACACTGTTACGCCCCGTGTACTAGGGTTGCACGGTCTTTACGACCATGGTAACAACTGTGGCTGCAAATGTGCCCTCTGGCCAGCCAATTAACTTATTGGTGCACTTAGCTTGGCAATTACTTGACGGAGTACCACCTTCTGGCAAAGTCTCTTTCAGTGGTTGCACTTCCATCCTGGCTTCGGTACCGAGCGTTTTCTTCTTTGAATCCTGTTAGGCCAAAACTATCTCCTCCATACACGTGCCATTATCTTATAAAAGTTTTCTCATCTCTTTTACTTCTCTTAGTATGTTTGGGCAACGTGTAGGAGGGTTTTACATCTTGTACTTTCTTTTCTGGTTTATCAACTTTCTAAAAATATAGCTACTTTTCCAAATCGGAACTTCTAAAAAGAACTACTTACTATAATTAGAAAGTATTGATAACAATAACTTTTGAAATATCAAGTGGATTTACACAGTATACAACTTTTCATTTAAAGAGAAAATTATACTAAACATTTATGTAAATGAAATAAATTCACAAATGCATGATCAAAACACATAAAGTAATAATGCACAATTTAAGAAATAATCATGACATGAGCAAACTATGACTTTAGAAGGGGTAGGGAATCTACTTACCTCCTGACTGTATGATAGTCGCGCGAGCGCTACCGATTTTAAAATTTATAATTAACTGCTCGCGATAGATCGTACCCTTGTAGGATAGTTCTAAAAGAGGGTATCGTCCGCAGGGACTGTGATGGTTGTTTATCAAGCTTTCGAGATTTTCTCTAACTCAACTCATGAAAATAAGATGTTTTTGGTTTTTAAACTTTAAATGACATAAATATAAATGACTTAAACATAAATAACATAAACATAAATGACATAAATGTAAATGACATAAATGTAAATGGCATAAATGTAAATGACATGTAAAATAAAGATAAAGGTAAAACGCGGATTGTATCTAACTTGAGATTTTTAACAAAAGCATAATATGAGCGTGTAAAGGTTGACAATCCTTACAACGATCTCAACATGAAAATACTATCGAAAGAAAATAATAAAGCATCGTAGTTTTGCACTAGTCACTCACCTAACACCCTACATGTGATATAACTCGTGTTCCTTAGCATGCGATATAAGTTCTCTCAATAGCCTACACAATTTCATGACATAAGCATAAAGTATCATAGGTTTCCACTCCACTTTCCACCTATTCTAAGTTATTCTAAGTGTAGATTGAGTCGTGGTCCCTAGCATACCCTATCAAACTTACATAAAATCATGTCACAAGTACCATTGCATAACTTATGCTTTCTCAATCAAAGACATCAAAAGCATTGAAATCATTCAAGACTCAAACAATTCCTCATAGACAAAGAACAATTTTCATCTCAAATGGTTTAATCATTAAGAACAAACCTTATGCATATACAATCATCATATCATTTGTACAAAATCCTAGCTAAATACAATCAACCCATAGCCCCATGGAAAGAATTACAATAAACCCTACAAAGGGTCTAGTTCCTCATGAAGGATTTGGATTTCTTTATTGGATTGAAGAAAACTATTTCCTAAAGGAATTTAGAGATATGGGTCGAGTTCTATCTACTACATAAGGAAGAAAAGAAAGCAAACTAAGCTAAAAATTGAGAGAAAACACTACTGGACCGAGCTCCTCTCTCTCTCGGACAGGAAAATACATATATATGAACATTGGAGCCTTGATCTTTCTTAAGGAAAGATCAAGCTAAAGATCTGAAGTTCCAGCTGTTTAGGAGTCCTCTGGGGAGTGAATTCGGCGCCTACAACTCGCTGGCAAGCCGCAATTTTGGACCAAGAAATATTCCCACAGTTGTTAGCTGTCAAAAATATCTTCCAGTTTCTAGAAGTTGCGACGGCGCTCGAGCACCAGGATTGGGCGCTCAAGCGTCAAACTGTGCTGACGCTCGATACTTGCTTTTGGGTGCTCGAGCGTCACTCCTTCACAGCACATGAATTTTTCTTTAACTTATCTTCAAGCTTAATTTCAATGGTATACTTTGAATTTCCATTAAGATCTGAAAATAAGACAAATGCTAAAATACACTAAAATATTAAATAACAATGCAAAGTAAGGTATAATATATGCGAGTTAAGGGGCTTGAATGTATAACATTCAAAACTTATCACTGTACTTATGAGAAACTCCTTGAGCGCCAACTAGTCACATGAATGAAAGTTCAAACATATTACTACTTTCATACTCTATACTAAAATAGAGTCTTACTATTATGGGTTGGCTTGCTAGTAGTTTGAGAATGGNAAAAATACATATATACGAACATTGGAGCCTTGATCTTTCTTAAGGAAAGATCAAGCTAAAGATCTGAAGTTCCAGCTGTTTAGGAGTCCTCTGGGGAGTGAATTCGGCGCCTACAACTCGCTGGCAAGCTGCAATTTTGGACCAAGAAATATCCCCACAGTCGTTAGCTGTCAAAAATATCTTCCAGTTTCTAGAAGTTGCGACAGCGCTCGAGCACCAGGATTGGGCGCTCAAGCGTCAAACTGTGCTGACGCTCGATACTTGCTTTTGGGTGCTCGAGCGTCACTCCTTCACAGCACATGAATTTTTCTTTAACTTATCTTCAAGCTTAATTTCAATGGTATACTTTGAATTTCCATTAAGATCTGAAAATGAGACAAATGCTAAAACACACTAAAATATTAAATAACAATGCAAACTAAGGTATAACATATGCGAGTTAAGGGGCTTGAATGTATAATATTCAAAACTTATCACTGTACTTATGAGAAACTCCTTGAGCGCTAACTAGTCACATGAATGAAAGTTCAAACATATTACTACTTTCATACTCTATACTAAAATAGAGTCTTACTATTATGGGTTGGCTTGCTAGTAGTTTGAGAATGGATCTTTAAAATATTTTAAATCATTCTTCTCATGTTCATAGGTTGAAATCTCAAAATCTGAAATTTTCTTAAATCATTTTAAATAATAATGAAAACTCCACTTGCCAAATAAATGAGATTTTTACTTCCTGTCGTTCAAGCTAATGGCAAATAAAGTCTACTATTAAATTATAGAAGATAAGGACTACAAAATAGTTTGTAGAAATTAAATAATTGCTTTTGAATAAATAAGGTAAATCAAATCTTGGTATCAAATCTGAGAGTCTAACGCTTTAAAAAAAAAAATAGCCAAACCCTAATAAAATACTGCTCAAGTAACGTCCCTGGAGCAAGTAAGAGTAGCATGAAAAAATAATAATAATAAAATAAAAGGAATTCATGTCTCTATGACATTAAATCTGAAAGCTTAATTCTTTGTTAACCAACATAATTAAAACTTTAAAACTTCACTGCTGAAACGTCCCTGGAATCAATGAAAGAGTAACATGAAATAAAGGAAAGGAAAAATAACAAGGCTGGTACAGGTACACACACGGCACTGCATTGAGGAAGAAATCAAGAGAAGAGAAAAATATTTCATGGCCAAAAAGTAACGTGAACGAACAGGAAAAGAAACAAAAAAAATAGAAGGGCTGGTATGATATATGGTCGAGTGGTGGTTCTGTGAGAAGGGAAGGAAAAAAAAAAACTGAACGAAGGTAACCATAAAAAAAAAAACGAATTTGGTGCAGACCCATTCAGCCAAATACGGCTGTGTAGACTTGCAAGAGAAAGAACATAAAAGAAATCAAAAAGGAACTTTGTTTCTTTTAAAAAAGACAGAACGTATGTTGCTAGGATCCACAGCCATTTATTGCTTCTGCAAGAATTAGGAAAAAGAAGAGAAAGGAAAGGAAAGGAGGAAAGAACACAAAAAGAAGAGAAAATATACAAGGCTAAAGAGACCTCCCTACGTGATACAAGTAGTTCTTAAAAGTTGGTTTGACTTTATGGGTTTTTATAATATCTCCACCTTGTACGATTCCCCAGGCAAGAAGACAACCAAAACCACTTTGATTCTTAAACAAAATATGTGAATACTAAAGAAATACAAAGCAAGGTAGTATGGAGAATTACCTGTAGAGTCTGTGAGAGGGAGAGAGATGAGGAGCAGCTGATTGCAAGAGGGAGAGGAATATGGGATTTTTGAGAACAAACGTGCCAGAGGAGGACTAAAGAACGGCTAGGGTTTTGTCCCTTTCTATTTAAATACTAAGACTGGAAAACCTAGCTGCTGTGGTTGACAAAATTTAACGCCACTTTTTTTTTTTTTTTGAAAACAATAAAAATCAATAAATATAAAACCCCATTAACTGCAAGAAAATTATTATCATTAATATTTATTATTACTAATATTTTTATTACTCATAGTCATAGATATATTTTAAAACTTTTAAAATTGATCCATCCTCGTTACTAATCCAAGTCTACCATTGTCTAAAAATTGGACTAACGGCCGATTTACTATTCTACCCCTAAAGGAGAATCAGTATTGTTACAGTAAGAGTGTAGTTTGCGGATGCCCTTTAAGTATCTGTGGGAAGGTTCTCCTAGCAAACTTAGTAGTCTTTGTGATGTTCGGGTACGACGTTATCCTTGGGATGGATTGGTTGGCAAAGCATTACGCCAATATCAACTGCCGCTACGGAAGCATTGTACACTTAGACTAGGGTGGCAAAAACGGGTTGGGCGGGTCGGGTTCGGTTGACCCGCTTGACCCGCCAACCCGTTAACATAAACACGAACACGACCATTTAATAAACGGGTCGTGTCGTGTGGACCCGCTAATAAACAGTTAACCCGACCAAACCCGTTCAACCGTTAAGTTGACGGGTCGAGTAGATTCGACCCGACCGCCCCGAATGACGAAATCGATCCACAGCCGCACAGATCTGTGACGCCGGCACAGATCGGACGCACCGCCAGCACAGATCAGATCTGTGCCGTTGCGTCACAGATCCTGATCTGTGCCGCTGTGATCACAGATCGGCCGTCGGGGACTCACGGTAGATCCGTGAGAGAGGGAGAGGGAGATACGATGTCCGGTGCGGGGGGGTTGGCCCTTTGGGACGATCGACGACGCGAGACCGAGAGAGAGGGAGATACTGCGTTCGTGGACGGCGATGGGTAGGACGACGGCGACTGAGGGACCGAGGAGAGAGGGAACGAGATTCCGCCGGCGCGGGAAAGATCGACGGAGACAGTAAGAGAAGAGAGGGAGATTGAGTGTGAGCGAGAGATGAGAGGGTAGCTGATGAGGGGCGGGTGACGCTCGTGACGGGACTGTGAGTCTGTGTGAGAAGGGAGAGAACTCAGAGAAGAGAGGGAGGGGGGGGGGCTGCGGGTTAGCTAACTTAGCCGAGTTAGGTTTAGGTTTATAGTTTTAAGTTAGTCCCTTTTTTTTTTTTTTTTTTTTAAGGTCAACGTGTCAACCCGCGTAACCCGCCGGGTTGACCCGTTAGACCCGTTAACTAACCGGTCATAAACGGGTTGACCGTTAAGCCTAAACCAACCCGCTTTTTTGTGTCGTGTTCGTGTCGGGTTCGCGGTCGTGTAAAAAATTGGCCCCAACTTAGACCTTGGGGAGACGAAGAGGTCACTTTCGTAGGATTGCGGGCTAACACCTTACTTCCTACGCTATCAGCAACTCAGGCGAGGACGCCAAAAATTGATACGCGCGAGCGCACGACTTTAAAATTTATAAAAATCACTCGCGATAGAGCAAATCCTTGTAGGATAGTTCTAAAAGAGGGTATCGATCCGCAGAGATTATAATGGTTGTTTTTGCTACAAAGTTCCTAAGATTTCTTCTAACTTAACTTATGAAAATAAATGGGTTGATTTCTTTAACACCTAAACAACAAAAATAAATAACAACTAAGTTAAAGGTAAAGGGAGTAGGGAGAGTATAAGGATTTGACTTTGTCCAATAATCCGTATACTACAAGTGAACTACATCTAGCATGGATCTTTTGACATAAGTACAAAGTGAGAGTGCAAAGGTTGTCAACCCTTACAACCACTCATCATGAAAATACTTTAAAAAGGAAATGATGTAGCATCTTAGTTACACACAAATCACCCACCTAATCATCTAAATGTGAGATAATTCAAGCTCCCTAGCATGTAATATAAATCCTCCTCAAAGCTTACATAATTCTATGAAAACAGCATGAGGCATCATAGGTTCCCACTAGACTTTTCACTTACACTAATTAAACTAAATGTGGATTAAATCGTGGTCCCTAGCATAACTCATCAAACTCTTATAAATCATGTCAAGAAGCATCATTGTATAGTGATAATAACTTAAAAGTGTCTATTTTCTCTAATATAATAAGCATTATCATACTCTATTTTTTTTATAATTCTTGCATTTTAAGTTAATTTTAAATGAGTGTTCAATTACTAATCTTGAATTTAAATAATATATTAATGCAAGTAATTATATTATTGTAGGAATTGGAAAAGAAAAAGACTAAAGCTAGAAGACAAAAAGCCAAGTCAATCAAAGTCAAGCCAAGCCAACCCAATCAAATGAAGGAAAAGAAGAAGATGAAATTTTGTTATCCAAAAGGGAAGTCACATAAAGGCAAGGAAAGAAGAAGTGGGGTTGCATTATCCAATAAGAGAGGAATTTTAATTGAACTAAAAGACAAAAAAAAAAAAAAGCTTGGTCTTTCTATGGGGAATTGGAGTCTCCGTAGCCTAATTCTATTTGAAGTTGGAGAGGAATTAAAAGGGTGGAAAAAGGAGAGTTTGAGGGGAACTTGAAGATTCGGCAGTTAAAGTAGAAAGAGAATTGAAAATATCTGGGAGGGAATAAAGAGAGCACCGAACACCAACAAAATGAGGACTTCTTCTGATTTTTATTTTTTCACTTTTTGGTTTGGCTCTCCCGGAGAGAGGAGCTGAACGGGGCTGGAGCTGCGCAGAACGAGAAAGAAAAGCAGAACGAAAAAGAGAAGAAGAGGGAAATAGAGCAGTCCGGCAGATTTTTTTTTTATTTCTTTCAATTTATTTTCTTTAAGTTGTTAGAATTAATGTTTAGTACTTTGATTATGGAATTTATTTTCATAATCATGAGTGGCTAAATTTCCAGCTAAGGCTAGGGGTGAAGCTTAGTATTTTTATTATGTGTTCTTTAGACAATTTGTTCTTCATAGATTAATGATTAAATTTTGGGGATGATTTTAATTTGAAAATAGTTTCATGTTACAAATTTATTTTGATTCATTATGATTTTTGTTTATATCAAATGCTTACTTTGTTTGATTTGTTATGATTCGAAAATATAGTGAATGCTTAATTTATTGTAACATTGTTATAAAAATCAAATTCTTTATCAACCCATATTTAATTTACTTTATTTTTATCAGTGCCTAATTGTTTTATCTTCCGATTAGGAGAGTTGATTCTCTACCTAGTTGTGTTAAAAATATGTCTCAAGAATACGTAATAGAATGCTAGGTGGATCCCTAAAGCCTTAGTGTTTCTCATCAATTTTCTCAAACTCTTTTTAATTAATTTAGTTTAGTTGCTTTAATCTTACTTTATAATTAATCATCTTCATTGCTCCACTGTATAAGTGGAAAACAATTCAATTTATTTTTTTGCACAATACTAGGATTTTTACTTAGTGTCTACCATTCCCTGTGGATCGACCTCGTACTTATCGAGATTTATTACTTGCGATAGCCTACACTTGGGTTTGCACTCTTTTTGGCTCAACATATAGCCTATGTTTTCTCAATCAAGGATCATGAAAACATAAAAGTCAATCAAGAAAACAACACTTTCTCATAAACAAGAAAAGATAATTTTACTCAAATTGATATCACATGAAGAACAATATCCTTGGCTATACAATCATTGTACAAAATGTGCAAGATCCTAGCTAAACATAATCAACCTATAGCACTTGGAATGAATTTCATCAAAACCTTACAAAAGGTTTACTTCCTTATATAGAAATTGGAAATCTCCATTGAATTGGAGAGAACCACTTCCTAAGGAGATTAAGTGCTAAGAGTTGTGTTCTACCTACTGTCAAGCAGCAAAAGAAAGCAAAAAGAAACTAAAAAAATTAAACTAAAAACTACCTCTTGCCTCTCTCGGACATAACATACATATATATGGAAAAATGAGCTTTGATCTTTCTTAAGGAAAGATCAAGCTAAAAATCTACAATCCAGCTGTTAGGAGTCCTCTAAGAAGTGATTTCGGCGCCCACAATAGCCTGCCCAGTTGCAATATTTGATCCAAAATATCATTTCATCGTGATCTGCTGTCAAAGATTTTTTTCACGTTCTGGAAGCTTCGATAGCGATCGATCCACACTTTCTGCGATCGATCCAAGAAAATGGTGATCGATCGCTAGGCATTTCTTCTGCTCCTCAGCTTTCCCTTTATGTCTTTTTAGGCCTAATGTTCAAGATTTGCATGTATTTTCCATTTAAGACCTAAAAATAAGACAAACACTAAACACAACAAAATATTAGATAATAATACAAACTAAGGTTTAACATATGCGAGTTAGGGAGTTTGAATGTGTAACATTCAACACTTATCAGTCATCGCCAGTGGAGATCCGACATTTTTGTCATTCATTGTGGAATCTACGAAGAAGAATGAAAAGAATGACCTACAAGATATTCCGGTGGTGCAAGATGTTGCAAACGTTTTTTCAACGAACTTCTCTGGTTTACCACCAGAGAGAGGTTGAATTTGGGATTGATTGCATCCCAGAGACGGACCAATATCTAAGGCACCATTTGGGATGGCACCAATAGAGCTTAAGGAATTGAAGGTCCAACTGCAGGAGCTTCTGGATAAGGGTTTCATCCACCCTAGCTCATCACCTTGGAGAGTGCCTGTGTTGTTTGTCAAGAAAAAGGACGGGACATTAATGTTGGGAATACTACTATATCAAAAAAAAATATAGCTTAGCGCAAAATATACTATTCCCTAGCCAAGATCTACTCTAAGAAGAACATGCAAAGAACATTGCTATTTATAATTAAACTAGCAAGAACAAGAAATTACTTACTTGAATATTAGGGTCATTCCTTGGCTTTATGAGTGAAGACTCCAAGCTGCTCCCAAAACATTAAGAACACCAAGAACACCTTCAGATCTTCTCACCAATGACTAGAAATAACCAAAAGTGTGAGTTCAAACTTGCTCTTCAAAACTTAAACTTAGTTCCTTCGAGTGTTAACTCAATAGAACTTCAATTCTTAGCAAGAGCTAAAGAATTTGTGTTTGGTGTGTTTTTTCAAGAGCCACAGGCACCTCAATTTATATATGAAAACTCATGAGAGGCCTTATAAAATAATCCATGTGGGATAAGGAGAGGAGAGTGGTGGACGGCTAGAAATCCTAGCCTCAACCACATAAGGAGAGAGGCGGTTAGGGTTTGGAAAACCCTAACCCCTTCTTTCCTAGAGAATGACGCATGGGGCCAGGGATTATTTCCCTAGCCCATGCGTCCACCTCACTGCATGGTGCTTGGGGTTTTATTCCAAGCCCATGCTCCCACTTACCTTTATGTACAGTTGTTGTACAAATATCCACCTAAATAAATAGGCGAATAAATGCACATTTTACTCGCAAGTGCACAAGATCAAAACGATAGTATAGACGGCAAATACGAGATCATTTCCACGAGGATTAGTATAAATTATGTTTAAAGAGAATTCCCTAAGAAGATATTGTGAATGAAATGAGATAAAAATATTGAATTAAAATAATAAGAATAAAGGGTAGGGCTTTGATATCGACCGCTCATCATACTCAAATAAGGTAAACAATATGCACAATGCTACAACCATATCATGATACTCAATATTTGCCAACCTCAGGGCATGGCATCTACTCCTTAGGATATTGATCTCCCTAAGCAACAAGTTAGGCATGGCATCTACTCTAACTCTTTTCTTTCTCAAAGGATTTAGCATGGCAGCTACTAAGTTGTTCTTCAAGAAAGCATAAAACTATAGAGATCGACAAACACATGGAACCTAAAGCATGGCATCTACTCCGGTTTTCCATGTTGATTAATCCAAGAACCTGTGATGGGGTTCTTTTATAACTCTATTAGGCCCAGGACTCGGCCATCCAAATTGACCTAAATAGCATATCTATACCACAAGAATATGATGATCAAACACATACACGTGAGGAATTCAAGAAAACCGGAAATAATCAAGTTAAGTATCAAAATATGAATTGTAGCAAGACAAATTGAAACCTTAAAGAGACATGATTAGGGCTTCAATCGAGCCCTAACTAAAGTATTAGCTACACATAATTCGGATGAAAGTCATCCTCATAAGAAAATAACAAAGAAAAACTGAAAAGTAAAGAAAAACTAAGAAAAACCCTTCTTTGAAGCCTTTGATTCTTCTCCTCAAGCTTGTGTGTTTGTTTTGGAGGACTTAGGGGAGTATTTATAGAGTTTAGGAACAACCCTAGTCAATTTCATGCACCCTAGGAAGTCTAAAATCGAGTTGGAGTAGGTTTAGGATCTTTCCAAATCGGGTTCTGCCGACTTACTGTTTAGCGTGCAAGATGGCTCGAGCTAAATATGGATATGGCTCGAGCCAAAAAGATGGCTCGAGCTAAGTATGGATATCGCTCGAGNTAGCATATCTATACCACAAGAATATGATGATCAAACACATACACGTGAGGAATTCAAGAAAACCGGAAATAATCAAGTTAAGTATCAAAATATGAATTGTAGCAAGACAAATTGAAACCTTAAAGAGACATGATTAGGGCTTCAATCGAGCCCTAACTAAAGTATTAGCTACACATAATTCGGATGAAAGTCATCCTCATAAGAAAATAACAAAGAAAAACTGAAAAGTAAAGAAAAACTAAGAAAAACCCTTCTTTGAAGCCTTTGATTCTTCTCCTCAAGCTTGTGTGTTTGTTTTGGAGGACTTAGGGGAGTATTTATAGAGTTTAGGAACAACCCTAGTCAATTTCGTGCACCCTAGGAAGTCTAAAATCGAGTTGGAGTAGGTTTAGGATCTTTCCAAATCGGGTTCTGCCGACTTTACTGTTTAGCGTGCAAAATGGCTCGAGCTAAATATGGATATGGCTCGAGCCAAAAGATGGCTCGAGCTAAGTATGGATATCGCTCGAGCCAAATTCTTCAGCTTTTCTCCAACATGTCTTCTGAGCCCAGAACTTGATGGAATTGAGTGCTTTTCTTCTAAAACCTACCAAATAAGGGAAAAACACAAAAATAACACAAAACATCATATTATAATGAAACTAAGAGATTAACATATGTGAATTAAGGGGCTTGAATGTGTAACATTTAGCACTTATCACACCTTTAAACTTACATATTGCTAGTCCCTTAGCAATACAAAACTGAAAATAAATGACAACTACTCTACCTCCTCTGTCGTGGGAAACACGATTGCATTTAGCATATGCAACAAGCCTTTTAAACCCCTAGGCATCCATAGTAGGACAAGTGAAATCTCGTGAGGGTTTAACAGGAATGATACCCACAAACATTACGCACAATTCATGTTATCTCCAAGACTAAAGTATCACAAACAACCAAGATTCTCATTCATTAGCAAGCTTAAAAGGATAAACTCCATCTTCAAAATGAATTTGGAATTTCAAAGTCTAACCACTCACAAATGACAAGCTGAGATTTCACAAGTTCAATTCAGTGTAAAGTGAACCAACACATAATCATGAGGCTTCAAATTAATTCTGATGTGCAATGACTCAATATCTCAAAGTTGACTCAGTTCCCCATCGGATTGAATAACCATGGCATTCTCTCTTTCTTTTTTTCTTTCTTTTTTTGGTCAGGCTGTGCAATGCTCAGTTCTTTTAAGCTTTTTAATTGACCCTTGTAACGAGTGTTAGGCCAATGCTCCCAAACTAGATGGCTTTAGGGCACTAGGTGTAGAGACACCCTTAAGGCTTACTAACTTGAGTAAAAAAGGCTACATAAGTAAACTAGCACAATTTTCTTAAGCTTTCTAATTGACCCTTGTAACGAGTGTTAGGCCAATGCTCTCAAACCAGACAGCTTTAGGGCACTAGGTAAGGAGAAAAACCCCTTAAGGCTATTACACGAGGTAAAAAAGGCTACAGAATTGGGCTTAGCCATGACTATTGTTTTTTTTTATTTTAATTATGCCAAGGTATCCATCCAACAAATCACCCAGTTTCACCCAAGACATTGAAAGCATACACAATTAGGTTCACATGTCATACCTCACAAACTATGTGTTAATGTGCTCTTGGCAATTCGAATTGAAACAAGTGAATGCTCAGATGCCAAAGGTAAGCAACAAGACCTAGAATCTTAATCATATGATCATGTGTTTAACATTCTAAGCTTGTCAATGAAATTCAAATCACAGTTCCAGATCAACCAAATTCTTAAGAATAACAAGAATATGCAATTTTTTCAAAAAAATATGGACAAAGTGTGTGTGTCTCTCATACCCCCAAACTTGAGTTACACATTGTCCTCAATGTGTAGAGAAAATGGAAAGATCATACTAGGGAGATGAGAAAACTAGTTGGACTAGGTATGGCTCATAGCATACCTCCAAACTTGAATGCAAGCACACTTTTCCTAAAAAATAAACTGCTAAAACAAAAACAAAGGAAAACTACAAACATGAAAACTAAATAGAAACTAAAAAATAAGCAAAAAATAAACAAAAATTTTAAAGGATATGGCTTTTTAGTGCATGAAGTGGCTTTAGTACCACTATTTTGTTCTTGGGTTACCTCTCAAGTAGTGCTAAGTTTATTGTCTTTAGCCAGACTGTGTGACTCTCAAGTAATATGCTGGACATATTGGAGGGTCACATCCTCATCTCTAAACTGAATGCCCATCCCCATGTATGGCTTCACCCAGTGTCCATGCACCTTGAAAGTTTGATTCTTTCTTTGCAATAGGCCTCCACAACTCCATGAGGATAAACTTTTGTGACATCATAAGGACCATACCACCGAGACTTTAGCTTATTAGGAAAGAGTCTTAATTCTGAATTGTATATCAACACCTTTTGTCCCACATAAAACTCTTTCCTGACAAGCTGCTTATCAAGATATTTCTTGGTTCTTTCCTTGCACAACTTGGTGTTTTCATATGCACCATGCTGCAACTCCAAATCTGGTGCCCTGACAATAGAAAGATCAAGAGTAGTGTTAGTAGGCACAAGAGTTTCAAAGGGAAGTGTGGACCTTCTTAGATGAGGTGTAGAAGCCTCAAGGGAGTTCATGGCATCAATGATGTCGATAACACATTCACGATTCGACTCATATTCTTGCTTTGTAAGGTTATGAGTCATGGCAACCTCCAAGGGATCAATGCTGTGTACTTGCAAAATTTCTTTAGCAGTACTTTGTACCACACCAATATTGAAACACTCATGATTCTCTTGTGGCAACTTCATTGCATCAAACAACTTAAACTCGAGCTTTTTCCCATTTACTTCCATGCTTATAATACCCTTTTTAACACATATGTTAGTATCAACAATGCTCATAAAGGATCTTCCTAAAATAATGGGCAAGGATGATGGCATAGGTGCTTCTTCCATATCTAAGACAACAAAATCAACAGGCACAATAAATTTATCTACCTTGACTAAGACATTTTCTAAAATACCTCTCGGTCGTTTGATGCTTCTATCGGCCAAATGTAATGTAATTGAGGTTGGTTGAAGTTCCCCAAAACTCAATTTCTGATAAACCTCATAAGGTAGCAAATTGATACCTGCCCCCAAGTCTAACAAAGCACGGTTAAAGAGTTTGTCATCAATCATGCATGGGATAGTAAAACTACCTGGATCTTTCAGCTTAGATGGTAACTTTCTTAACAAAACCGCACTTACCTCCTCAGTTAATGCAACTTGCTCATGCTCCTGAAACTTTCTCTTGTTAGTACAACAATCCTTTAAGAACTTGGCATAAGATGAAATCTGTTTAATTGCATCAAGTAAAGGAAGATTGATTTCAACTTTCTTTAAAGTTTCAAAAAATCCAGCATTTGTTTTTCTTTCTTGGGTTTCACTAACCTTTGAGGGAAGGGTGGCAATGTCACATACCCCCTCTCGATTACCTTTTTGGAGGTTGTGGCTTTTGTTGTAGGTGATTCCACTTCTTTTTCTATTCCCACCTTGTTATCAAGGACCTTACCACTCTTGAGAGATGTCACAACATTGACCTGCTCATGTCCTCTTGGATTGGGTATTGTTTGGGATGAAAATTCGCCCCTTTCTCTCGCTCATCTCCTTGGCCATCTGCCCCACTTGTGTTTCCAATCTTTGAATGGCCTGGCTAGTTGTTGCTTCCAATTTTTGAATAGACAGACTAGTCTAAGCATTAGTATGTTGCTGTGCAGTTATGAACTGGAGTATTGCCCCTTCAAGATCATTCTTTTTCTGCTCTGGATTGGGTTGCATCACTTGTGGTGGAGCCTGATAATTATTCCCCTGCTGGAAATTTCTTTGGTGGCCTTGTGGATTCTGTACATTTTGATTATTACTCCATGCAAGATTGGGGTGGTTTCGCCACCCTACATTGTATGTGTTGGAGAATGGGTTGTTCTTTGGAGGATAATTATTCTGACCCACATAATTTGCTTGCTCCGAATCTGTGAATGAAGACATCGGACAAGTCTCAGTGGTATGGTCAGAATGGGAATATATGGCACATACCTCAACTTGTGCAATCTGTTGAATGGGAGAGATGTTCTGGGAAGTCATGGCTTTCACTAGCATGTCCAATTTCCTCTCAATGGTCGCCATCAAATTCTGAACTCCATTGTTAATATTGACTTCATACACATCCTTTCCTTTGAGTCCTTGTCTCCCTC
>FXXK01003164.1:3786-17117 GCA_900184695.1 Betula pendula
ACAAATGGAGTTTTGTAAAAATGGAGTGATTGAACATGGATCACTCCCAATTGTTTTGCATAAACTTACAGAACCTATCAAACATTATTCAAAATCCATGATACAATCCATCCATGGGACTCGGAATAAGGCACATCACTCCCTATGAACAAGTTCTTTACTTATGAAGATTTAAATTCCTATCGCTTAGAAGGACTTCACTCTGAGAGTCTTTAACTGGCTGGTGTCCTTGTAGAACTTAGACCCTAATGTGGGCTTGTTATAGAAAAACGCCCCTTTTGATGATACATCGCCCCTCCTTTGAACCCCCTTGGAATCCATATCCCATCCAATCCCTAACTAAGGGATTTGTATTCTCCCAAGTCTTGCATTGCAGGTTATGAGTCAAAAAACCGCTCTTTGAGGGATTTCAGAGGTGAACCTACACCATTTTAGACATTCTCCCCCCAAACAGTGCAGAATTCAATCGGATTGGATTGCGAGAGGGTTCGCTCGGCTACGTTATGTATTCAAGTCAGGCCATTAGTGCTTTTTTTCTCGAGCTTAAATGATGATTCGGCTCGAGCCAAGTGAATGAGTCGCCGACCTTTGAGTCCATCGAGATATATTTTAAGTTAATCCATTGATGTAGAGTTGCCTGCCACCCGTAAGACTCTTGGACATAACAACATACAACCGCAACAATATTATAGTACAACCAAAACAGGTAACAAATGCGATAAGGGCTAATGAACATTTAAATCTATCAGGATCTGTCACCTGCAGTTTCCGGATGGCTTACCATCATCGTACCAAAGGCACAACTATGGGAAGCTGGTGAATCATCACCAGTGACTTTTATACTAGCGAACTAACCAGTATTTTAAAATATAATATGTAATAAACTTATTTAAATGAGTAGTCCTCCCATGACCATTACTTTCGGAAAAAATAAGCCCATTATGATCTTAACTATAATCAAGATAATTTAATAAAACCACTACGTGGAATAAATGGGATATATCCCGCAACGTCTGGGAAGTCAACTGGTTAACTATATAACATCTATCTAGGTGAAGAAATACGAACTGGGAAATAATACAAAATCTTTAATGCTATAACAAAACCTTGTGACAGCTCGCATAGAGTTATACCAAAAAACTCCAACACATACAATAAAAAAAGCGTTACTAAACTCCAGAAATTCCTCTCCTCAGCCGAAGGAACAACTTAAACCGGCCAACTCTATGAGAACATGTTACATTTAGGGAGGTCAATTAAATGTCAGACATATGAAAAAAGAAAAACAAAATTTGGGTAAGCCAGGACTCATATTACAAAAAATCACATCATTCCAGCATAATTATGTGGGGAATCAGGTTAACGCAGGAAAGACGTCCTGGCTTTAATTGACTGGCCAGAAATAAGGCCCCAGAAGTTGAATTGGTATTGTCGGGGAGGAAAGGGGTGCTTTCCTGGCATGAGGCATTCCGGCTGCCATTTACTCATATAAATCTTGCCTAGGGCAGGCAATGCACCCAATGCCGTTCTCCTGGCGCATGACTTTGCGGCCAAGAGATTAAATACTCCCTGGCGCATCCATGCGCTTAGGAGGCTTCTTCCTGGCAATGCATGTGCTAAGAAGATCTTCTGCTACCTGGTTAGTGCTGGGAGACATACCTTATGACATGTATGTGTTCAGGAAGGTTTTGGATTTATTTAATATTTGGTTAGACAGATTCGGAATACAGTATAACCAAAAGTTTAATTTGGCAAATATACAATTGATATAATTAAAGATATCGGAACAATTAGGCATGTATAATTAGTGGAAAAACAAATACAATCACAACTTGTATAAATTAAAAAAAACTCATCCATATAATTCTTAATAGATCATACCAAATACAAATCCTAAACACCAATACCCAACGTAATTTGTAAGTTAGAAGATACCCTAAACGAACTCCATGCGTGTCAATCTAATTTAATGCGTAGATACAAATACTTCAGAATAAAATCTCTGAGCAAGTGACATATATTTTAGGAGAGGATCTGTCTCTAGTCCATTGCTTAAAAAAGGATTTTTAAGCTCAAATAATTAAAAAATGATTTTTAATGATTGACAACAGGTTTTGATTTAAACCAAGTCATCAATCTATAGATAAAATATTTTAGTCGGGAAAAACAGCAACCATCAAATGTCTCAAATGGTATCTTCAACGTCTGGATGATGGACTCAACAACTTCTGTGGCAAACGCGTCCATAAGTCGAAGGTCAATACCAACATCAAATGGTTCAGAAATTTTATCAAACGTTCCGAGTGCTTTATCAAAGTCGTTTATTTTTTCAAATGTTTGGTGAGAACCCGTAGATTTCTCTCAATACGAATAGACAACAGTCGATGGTCCGGTATATCAACCGTTCGAGCATGCTTAAATAATAGATGTTTAACGTATAGGACAAGCTTTTCACCCGTTCCTATAAAATACACCCCCCCTTGCTAAAATATCTTGCTGCACCAAATTCTAGAATCACTAATCAAAAAGCTGAGGAGTTTTTATGGAAATTCTTTATTTGAAGAACTATCTTTACAGGGTCATTGACTATCTTTACTTATATTATTCATTGTAACATGAGCTATGGCTCGTATATTTCAAACTTTTCATAATGGGATAAACAATTTTATGTACTCTTCAAAAAAGGATTTTAAAAAAGGATGAACCTTGGTTATCTCTTAAATGGTAGTTTTCATTTCTTGATATTTTTGGGGAGAGAATGTCTGAAGGGATTGGTCAAGTGCGGGATAATACACGTTTCTGTCGCTTAGCTAATTGAGTAGTAGGATTTTTTCTAAGCATTCTATCTCTAGTCCATGGCGATAGGCAAAAGACGTACCATGTCTCTTTAAGTTTAAGTTTGATGTGCATTCCTATTTATGGAATGTCAAACGGAGACTTCAAGAGAGTGATATGTCGATGTCATACAAACATAGGGGCTCGTTATGGTTAACTAGATGCCAGGAAATTAGTGTTATATTTATAAAACAAATCTACAATACACGTACCCACCAAGCTAAGCATCAGAGAAGACTCTTATAGATGCTATTGAGTATATCTCATGACAGAGTTACTATCTTATAACTATGTAAGCTTACGATAGGTCGAGAGTAGTATTGTTCTGCATTCTGATCCATGAGCAATAATTAATGGGTGGGATAATGGTAGCTGCTTTTGAGTGTTTATACTTTGATCCTCAATATACTGTTGTGTGATGTATACTCTGTGTTTTGGATATCCTCATATTGTGAATTTTACGCTCTAGGTTCACGGTTGACTTCATATTTTACTAGCGTTTATAAATGGTACATCTTGATCATACAAGCGTTCTATGTCATAGAGCCTAAAGAGATGACACAATATGGATGATTGTGATTTGTTTCAGGACATTCTAAGCGAGATAACTCTCGATGGAGGCATCTAGTCGCATGCCTATGTATCGACATGTCAAATCATCACGGATTGATGCCTGTGTATGGAAGGCAGATCGCGTTCCCTCTTTCGAGTATCTTAGGATCGTAAGTGAACAGCTTAGGTATGCAGGAGCTATGAACTGCGAAGTGGTTGGTATTTCATTTCTTGGATGTTATTTTCTTTGTATGAGTTGCGCTTGTCTTGACACAGGGTAGCTGGCGCCGGAATTCAGGGCATCTGAGACGGGATCCTCCTAAGCACTGACTAACTTAGATCTTGGCTTGATCTTCTTAAGAAGGTGCAAGGCATTCCCTCCGAGATCTGTTCTATTCAGTCACTTTACTAATAAGTAGTTATTTTTGTTGATGACGTCCGTTGGAGACACATCACATATTAGTTTGCTTATGTTTTCAACATCCAGAGTTGTGTATTGTAAGCTTCTCAATTTCGTGCTATGTTTTACTTCAATCTGCCCTTGGTACTGAATTGTAAGAACTCTCTCATAGACTTGTTTCCTTGGGAATGGGTTTCTCCACATCAATTGAGTTTTCCTACCCCATGAGGAACTAAATGCCTTTTAGTGTTTTTTTGATTTAGTGCTATAATTCGCATGCGGCTTATTGATTTTAAATAGTCTAGCTCTAATTTTATCTTTACTGAGTTCGATGGTGATATCTGGCAGGATTTGTACATATGCTCTATGCTTTGTCTAGCTACGACGATTGAACCGCATTTGGACGCCTTATATACATACGTCCTTGCTCTTGACGATAGTGTACAGTTCCTGGTCCTACTTTTGGTAAGTGCTTTATAATGATCGTCAAAGGTAATAAAATCCTCGCTCTAGACAAATGTATTTATGTGTTAGATAAGTCGGTGCTTATCGTAGTTCCCAATCAGCTACTTAGCATCCACTCCTTCTAATCACTTACCTTAGAGTAGAGGAAAAAGTTGTTGAGTAGCGGTGAAGCATGTTAATAAGTATCTTACATCCGTAGCCTCAGCATAGTTGAGCATAAGGTATTGATAATATGCTTGCCCCCTGCTACGGGAGCATTATAGATAGATCGACAATAGTTGGAGTATATGGTGGGTGTTTGAGTGTAGCTATGATGCTCTATTATTCCTTGAAAAGTATTCTTGAAGAGTTTTGTGAGGTTGACACCTTCACACACCAAACCTTGCTTTTGTGAAGTCCATGCTATGACTTGCTTGCTTATGGTATGAGGATTGAGTGAAATCAATCCCCTATACCTCTCTTATCACCTTTTAGTTTCATTTACATAACTTAGTTTAAAAGCTTTTGGTTAATTAGTTTCCTTTTAGTTATAAAAATTCACATCTCTTTTTGATAAAGTTAAGTTAAAAGTGATCTTGAGAATTTCATAGTATAACAACCAAATACAATCTCTGCGGATCGATACCCTCCCTTAGAGCTATCCTACAAGGATTGATCTAATACGAGTGGTTTTTATAAATTTTAAAATCAGTGCGCATTTGTATACGTATCAATTTTTGGCGCCGTTGCCGGGGATTGTTTTTCAAACGGTTGTTTATGAAGTTTTTAGGGTTGCCTTTAGCTTGATTTTTGTGTATATTGTATATTCTGTTGATATTGTGTTTTTGTGCAAATTTCGTTTCTGTTCAAAGTTGGTTTTTAGTGTGTTTGGTTTCTGGTTTCTGCTCTGCATCAGCCTATTCTGTTTCTGCAGAATTGGTCAGGGATCGATCGTAACCCCCCTGGGATCGATCGTAACCCTGCTGAGCAGTAGCACTGAAGCTACTGCTGCAAGGCAGAAACTATTATTTGTTCTTTTTATTTTTCTGCTCTATTTGTATATATATATATATTATTCTGTTTAAAGGTTTGCTGGTTTCTGTTTCAAAGAAAAATTTTTTTTTGCTGTTCTGCATCTACTTCTGCCGTTTCTGTTTCTGCAGAAGTGCACCAGGGATCGATCGTAAAATCTGAGGGATCGATCGTAAGGTGGGATCGATCGTAGCATCTGAGGGATCGATCGCAGAACTTCTGACCAGTAGCACTGAGGCTACTACTGCAAGGCAGAACCGAGTACCTCCTTTAAATTTTTCCTTTATTTTGTTATATATTTGTGTTATACATAATATTAGGTTGATAGTTTATGTTTGGTCGCCGCTCACTATCACTGCCTATTTTTCCGTGCGACCTAGATCTAGAACGTACTCTTAGACAACAAAGAACTGCAAGGAACTTAGATCTAAGAGTACCTAATATAGAACACATGGCTGAAGAGAATAGGGCTGTTTTATTGAGGGATCATTATGTTCCCTCCACTTACGCACCCTCTTCATGCCTTCGGTTGCCACCCATCACGGCAACCCAATTTGAAATTAAGTCCAGCACTATACAGATGTTACCATCTTTTTACGGACTTAGCAATGAGGATCCTTATAAGCATCTAGACGAATTCATTGATATATGTTCAACTCTAAGATTGCAAAATTTTGATGAGAATGCTTTGAGGATGCGCCTCTTTTCGTTTTCCCTCAAGGATAAAGCCAAACATTGGCTTCATTCCTTGCCTAATGATTCAGTTACTTCTTGGGCCCAATTGCAACAAGAATTCCTTAAGAAGTACTTTCCAATAGGGAAAACGAATCAAATACGGAAAGCCATCACTGGCTTTTCGCAGTTTGATGGTGAATCTTTCCACGAAACGTGGGAAAGAATGAAGGACCTTTTACGAAAGTGTCCACACCATCGCTGTCCAAGTGGCAGCAAGTCCAATGCTTCTATGATGGCTTAACTGAGCCTCATAGGCAATTGGTCGATTCCTCATGTGGAGGCACTTTCATGTTAAAGAGCGAAGATGATGCATGGACTCTTTTTGAAAATCTTGGTGAAAACTCTTTACACCATGCATCATCCGGTTGTAGGGCACCTCCTGCCAAACAAAAACATGAAGGTCTTTTCGAAGTGAGTCATTCCTCTGAGGTTACCTCTAAGGTGGATGCTCTCTCTCGGAAACTTGACCAGATCATGGCAGCTGGCTTTGTCCCTACACCTGCAGCTCCCATTTCAACTCCACCTAAAGCATGTTCATTCTGCTCTAATCCGTCGCACCAAGCAAAGGATTGTCCTGTCATTGGGCAATTCTCTGAAGTTCATCTCGAGCAGATGAACGCAGCATTCTCCAGACCGGGTAATGATCCTTATTCCAATTCATATAACCCGGGATGGAAAAATCATCCTAATTTTTCTTGGCGAGCCCCAGCTCCGGGAAATCAAGGACCTGTTGGAGGATTGCAAAATCAGGCACATTCGATGCCTCCTCATCAATCTTTCAATCAGTCCTCCAACTACCGACCCCCTTATCATCAATTTCAGTCAGCCCCTCCTCCTAGGAATTTTGCCTTTGAGGATAAGGTTTTGACTGCTCTTGGCAATCTTGAGGCCAATACTCAATTGCTGAACTCCCATTCCCAATCCATCGCTAAGCTGGAAGGTCAAGTTGGCCAGCTGGCGAATGCGCTTAATCAGAGGAAGGAAGGAAAGCTGCCCTCCCAACCAGTTGCCAACCTGAAGGGACAATATATGGTCGATGGAAGCGCTTCTGATAGCGTTCCCCACGAGCAAGTCCATGCAGTCACTACGTTGAGGAGCGGCCGGGTGGTCGATAATAAGGTCGGGCTGAAGGCCCCAGAAAAGGATGATTCTCCCGTTAATCCAAATCCGCCCATTGGCAGTCCAACCTTTGAGACGTCTTCTGAGCCTAGAGCTCCATTCCCTGAACGTCTCAAAGGGCCTCCTTGTGCTTTAAAGCAAGGAGAGAAATACCAAGAGATGATGGATATTTTCAAACAAGTTCAAATCAATATCCCCATCATCGATGCCATCCGACAGATCCCATCCTACGCCAAGTTTTTGAAGGATTTATGTACTCAGAAGCGTAGGATGAGGACTCGTAGTCCTGAAAGGATTATCTTGACCGAGCAGGTGAGCTCACTCATTCAGCATACTATACCTACAAAGATCAAGGACCCTGGTGCTCCTACCATTTCATGTATCATTGGAGACCACGCTGTTGATAAAGCCCTTCTTGATCTGGGAGCAGGTGTAAATTTGCTACCCTTCTCGGTCTATACTCAATTAGGACTTGGAGGGCTGAAACCCACGACGGTTGTCTTACAACTTGCAGACAGATCCGTTAAGAAACCTCGTGGGATAATTGAAGATGTCATTATCCGAGTGGACAAGTTCTACTTCCCTGTAGACTTCATCGTTCTAGATACAGAGCCTGTCCCGGATCCCGCTAAACTGATTCCTGTCATCCTCGGCCGTCCTTTCTTGGCTACGGCTAACGCGTGCATTAACTGTAGAACCGGGGAGATGGAAGTTACTTTTGGGAACATGAAGGTAAAATTAAACATCTTCAATGCGTTCCAGCATCCGTCGGATGCGGAGGAGTGTTTCTTTGTAGATCAGATTGAAGAAATCATAGAAGATTCACTCCCCCAAATTTTAAGTGATGACCCATTGGAGGCATGCCTGTCTCATTTTGATTCAGAGGACTTCGACACGGAGCAATACGTCGGCGAGGTTAATTCCCTCATTGACATTGCGGCCGCAACTGACTTTCCATCTTGGAAAGTGCCTAAGGAGCCCTTACCACTTACATCAGGCATTCCTCCCGTTTCTTCCCTCATCAATCCACCAAAGCTTGAGCTAAAACAGCTACCATCAAAACTCAATTACGCCTTCTTAGGACTTAACGACACTCTCCCGGTTATCATTGCTGCAGATTTACTTAAAGACCAAGAGAGCAGTTTATTGGACGTTCTAAAGGAACATAAGGAGGCCATTGGTTGGAGTGTTGGGGACCTGAAAGGGATTGACCCCTCCATTTGTATGCATCGCATTCATATGGAGGATAACGCTAAGCCCTCTCGCGAGGCGCAACGTCGATTGAATCCCACTATGAAGAATGTGGTCATGACTGAAGTTGTAAAACTGTTGGATGCAGGCATCATTTACCCCATCTCAAACAGTAAATGGGTAAGTCCCATTCAGGTGGTACCTAAGAAGTTAGGTATCACCGTTGTGGAAAATTCGGTAGGTGAACTAATTCCTCAGCGCACGACCACTGGATGGCGTGTCTGTATAGACTACCGGAAGCTGAATACGTCTACTAGGAAGGATCATTTTCCATTGCCATTTATTGATCAAATCCTAGATCGTCTTGCCGGCCGAAGTTACTATTGTTTCCTGGATGGATATTCAGGATACAATCAGGTTGCCGTTGATCCGCAAGATCAAGAGAAGACGACCTTCACCTGTCCCTTCGGTACCTTCGCGTATAGGCGCATGCCCTTCGGGTTGTGTAATGCACCCGCTACTTTTCAACGGTGCATGATGTCTATCTTCTCGGACATGGTGGAGAATTTTTTGGAGGTGTTCATGGACGATTTTTCTGTCTTTGGACCCTCATTCGATGATTGTCTCCATAACCTTTCTCGTGTTCTTAAACGATGCAAGGAGACAAATCTAATTTTGAGTTGGGAGAAGAGGCATTTCATGGTTCAAGAGGGAATAGTTTTGGGGCACATAGTGTCCAAGAGAGGACTTGAGGTTGACAGAGCGAAGGTGGAGCTGATTTCTCGGACATGCCGGCTTTTACCGCCGCTTCATCAAGGACTTTAGTAAAATTTCAAGACCCTTGTGCAATCTTCTTGCCAAAGAAACTCCTTTTGATTTTGATGAAGCATGTCTCAAGGCGTTCGAGACACTTCGATCTCTTCTTTCCTCCGCTCCTATCATGAAGACCCCGGATTGGTCTCTCCCATTCGAGATAATGTGTGATGCATCCAACTATGCCGTCGGTGCAGTTTTGGGACAGCGTGAGGACAAGCTCCCTCACACTATTTATTATGCTAGCAAAACCTTGATGGACGCTCAAGTTAATTATACTACTACAGAAAAGGAGTTGCTAGCAGTTGTTTTTGCCTTGGACAAATTTCGATCTTATCTTTTAGGGTCCAAGGTAGTTATTTACTCTGACCATGCCGCTCTGAGGCATCTAATGGCTAAACGGGAGACAAAGCCCCGTTTAATAAGATGGATTCTCTTGCTTCAAGAATTCGATTTAGAGATTAGAGACAAGAAGGGATCTGATAATGTTGTTGTTGACCATCTTTCTCGCATTTCTGGTCAAGTCTTCTCTCCATTCCAGTTCATGATTCCTTCCCGGATGAGCAACTGTTTGAGATCACTACGAAAGAAGTGTCATGGTACGCCGACATCGTTAATTACCTAGCAATAGGTAAGATTCCTTTTCATTGGACGAAGCAAGCAAGAGACCGCTTCTTCAAGCAGGTTCGATCCTATTTTTGGGAGGACCCTGAGCTCTTAAAATATTGTGCCGATCAGATCATTCGCCGCTGTGTACCTCAGGACGAAGTACAGAGTGTTCTCTCTTTTTGCCACACCTTGGCTTGTGGAGGACATTTTAGTGCTAATAAGACCGCGGCGAAGGTCTTGCAAAGTGGATTCTACTGGCCATCCTTATTCAAGGATGCAAATCAATACTGTTGGGCGTGTGATAGATGTCAGCGCCTTGGTACATTGTCCAGAAGGGACATGATGCCTCTAAACCCCATCTTGATAGTTGAGATATTTGATGTGTGGGGAATAGACTTCATGGGACCTTTTCCGCCCTCTTTCGGATTTGAGTATATTTTGGTGGCAGTGGACTATGTGTCCAAGTGGATAGAGGCTGTGGCTACCAGGACCAACGACCATAAAGTTATGATTAAATTCATCCAATCCCATATCTTCAGTCGTTTTGGTACCCCTCGAGCAATCATCAGTGATGGAGGGAAGCATTTCTGTAATAGGTTTATGAAAACCTTACTCCTCAAATACTCCGTCACTCACAAGGTTGCCACGCCCTACCACCCTCAGACAAGTGGCCAGGTGGAATTATCTAATAGGGAGATTAAGCGGATCTTAGAGAAGACGGTTAAGCCTGATCGCAAGGATTGGTCCTTACGACTTAACGATGCACTGTGGGCATACCGTACAGCATTCAAAACACCGATTGGCATGTCGCCATACCGGTTGGTTTATGGCAAGGCATGCCATCTCCCTGTTGAACTTGAGCACAAGGCCTGGTGGGCCGTAAAGACTTTCAATTTTGACATGCAATCAGTAGGTTCCCACCGGAGATTACAGTTAAGCGAGCTTGAAGAGCTACGTAACGATGCTTACGAAAGTGCCTGGATGTACAAGATAAAAACAAAAGCATTTCATGATAAACACATCCGGCTTAAAACTTTTGTCCCCGATCAAAAGGTATGGCTATACAATTCCAGACTTAGCCTATTTCCTGGTAAGCTCCGTTCGAGATGGGATGGCCCATTTATTGTTACATCAGTATTCCCTCACGGAGCGGTCGAACTAAGAAACCCGAAGAGTGGCCAAACTTTTAAGGTCAATGGTCAGAGACTGAAACCCTACATCCAGGGTATTGAGCATACGGAAGATGTGGATTCCATCGATCTGACGGATCCCATCTATTTGGAGTAATTTTGTAAGGCATTTTGAGGTACTACCATTTTTGAAATCCTGCACCTTCATGGGAGGATCGATCGTAGTAACTCTAGGATCGATCGTAAGTAGGATCGATCGTAGCAATCAGGGATCGATCCCAGGCTACGATCGATCCCAGGTAAAGGGGGATCGATCGTAATCGATTCAGAGGGTCACGTGACCAACTTAAAAACCCTAGCTGCTGCCTCATTTTTCATTTTCTCTTCGTTGGCAGCAGACCTGGGCGCCGTTCTCCCCCAACCCAACGATTTCCAGCAGGTAAATCTTCCTTTTCTTTTGTTTAATCTTCATTTTTTCTTTTAGATTATTGATCCTAGGGTAGTTTCTTGCATTTCTATCCGATTAAATCTCAAAAATTTCTGGTTTGGGTATCTTTGGTGTGTGGCACGGCAGGTGCTTGTGAAAAGTCCCCAACCAAAATTTTTCAATGTCTTATACTAGTTCTTCCTCCAACCGGGCCCCGGGTTTAACGAGTGAGATCTATAACACTCGTTGGCAGCATCACGAGCTTTGCCCAGAAACCCGCTTTGATATTGTGGGGCCATTCCGTGAAGATGAAGATGCTAAGTGGGCACGCAAACAGTTTAGGCGAAGGCACTTGATGCCCTTGTTACAGCCAGCCCATGAGTTCTTCCACCCCCGTTTTGTCCGACTATTTTACCAGAATATGACATTCGATGCGGACAAGCCCGGGGTATTGGCTTCCACCATTATGGGAGTTAGGATGGAAATTACTGGTCAAGACATTGTTGAGGCAACAGGCTGCCCCCATGAGTGCCCTTCTGAAAAATTCACTGATCCTGCTCCTGAGGCTGATTTGCATTATATTATTTAGGACATGTGTGATGAGGAGTACGCTGACGCAAGGAGGAATTGTGCTGCAAAGTCGAAATTGCCTTCGAGGCTTTGGTTGGTGGATACAGTTCTGAAGCGTAATGTGTATACCTTCGGACACAAAACCCATCGGATTGGTGACTTGCTAGCTGCCCTGTACGCCTTTCACAAGAAATACTGGTTCTCAGCACCCCAGCTCATCTGGAAGCAAATGTTTAAGTGTTGGGAAGACAAGGTTGACAAGGGCTTGATTGGTCCCAACCGGCCAGCTTTACCATTCCCATTTCTGGTCACCAAGCTTGTCCTCAGCAAGGGCCTAGCACTCTCAGAGGACGACTTTCTCACTTATGAGTTCCCGGTGTTTGGCTACAACCAGTGGACTTTGAGCATATCTCACTTACCTAGGAGAGATCCTGTGGTTGCACAAGATGCTGAGATGGAGGATGCAGCTGCTCAGCCAGCTGCTGAGGCTCAGCCTGCTACTGAGATGGCTGAGGGAGAGTCATCTACTCAAGGGAGAGTTCCGCTGTCACACTCCGAGTATGAATTATTGCAAGCGGAACTCGAGAAGATTCACAAGCGGCAAGAGAACTTTGAGAGGAGGATGGGAGACACACTTCAGGATATTTTGAGCCGTCTCCCACCTGCCCCACCTGCCCCATGATTTCCTTTATATTTTATGTATTGTGGCATTGTATTTTGATAGAAGCACATTGTGTTTTACTTTGATAACATCTTCTGAAACAATGTACTATTCCAATGCCATTTTTGATAAGGAACATGTGTTATGAGATTTATTTTGGGGAATGCAAGAAGTTTTTGGTTTTGATAATTATTTCATTGATTGTATTATATTTGCTTGCTTGTTATTTTTGGTTTTTAGTGTTGTTTTTCAGGATAAGTGTTGTTGAGTCTAAGTTTGGGGGTATGCACAGAGCCATACCTCCCCATTAAGGTTTTTTCTTTATCCCTTCGTTTTCCATTCATTATACACATTGGGGACAATGTGTGAATTAAGTTTGGGGGTATGAATAAACAGACTATATAGACACTTATTCATTTGTTCATTTGTTCATAAAATCTGTATCAAAATTTTTTCTTTTGTAAATACATGTGTTGTACATACATGTCTTGTAAATACATGTTCATATTATCCCTTAGAATGTTATTGATCTTTAATTTTGATTTTCATTTCATTGGTGAGCTTAAAAGAACGAACACATGATCATGCAGTTAGACTTGCAAAATCTTTTTACTTGCGTTTGGCTTTTGAGAATTCAGCTGTTTCACATTGTATATCACGAGCACATTGGCACATGGATTGTGAGGTATGAGCTTTAAATGACAACATGCTTGTTTTCAATACGTTTGATGCAGTTGGATTACTTGTTAGATGGATGACCTGGGCAATAAAATGATGGTATATTAAAAAAAAAAAAAAACAAAGTTGATAAAA